>CBVK0101626161.1:0-19910 GCA_900067695.1 Picea abies | reverse complement strand
GCTCAGATTCAACATCGGAAGGAATTCAAAGAAGGAAAAGAACCACTCAGGAAACCTCATTCGTCGACAGACGATCTCCATCGGCATCAAAAAAAGGAATTTTTTTTTTGCGTCAAGTCTTGCATAAGGATATCACCAATAGCTAATTCCCCTTCGGCATCAGTAAAAGATGAGGGGGGATATACATTATCAAAGAGAGACAAGATATCATTGATAGCCAATGCCCGACGCACTTATCGGAATTGGGGAAAAACTAAAAGGATAGCAACAAACATTCTGACCGCGCTAAAATTTATTCCCGATCACTGATCCATGATGCATCTTTGACATCATGACTTTTTCAAGGGAGATAATCCAAAGAAATCACTTGATAGGTTTATCGTCGATTGCCGACCCTCAATACTTTTTTGGCATCGACAAGCTAAGGTTTTTTTATAATGAATAACTTATGGAAAGTCACGACTCTGATTAATACACGCGAATTAGGCCACTGGTCTTCAACACCACGTGTCTTTACTAGATTGGAGAACCGTAGGGTCTAGTTTTACCCCGAGTCATTCTTGGTTCCCTAAGTCCGAGTCACACCTCTGTGACAACTTTGCCACAACAACATTGTACAATGAAATTGATCAGTGTTAGATATTTTTGTAGAAGGACATCAACGAAAACGTTCATAGAACATCCCTAATCCCCGATCCACCCTCTAAGAGGGTGACACGGTGGGACATTTTAGCATTAGATACGATCATATTTTGATCATTTAAGGAGCCAATTAATACCAAATCCCGCATTATTTTCTACCTCATGCACCAATCAAAACAACCATTTAAAATCACCGATAGACCACATCACCACCCGTGCCTCCACCATCAACCCATGATGAATTTAAGTTCTAGAGATTCGACAAAAGATTTGTTAAAATTTTACTCATAACCCGAATTGAATGGTTGATGAGAAACGATAATATATTCCATGTTTAAGTTCTATTGAGCCATTGTAAACGAAATCATTCTACACATAAGAGAATTCTGAAGCATCTGAAGGAGAAAGATGAGCGACTCGAAGTCTATATTGATCCCGTGATTGTCAAAATAACCAGGTCTTAACAAGCTTCAGAGGTATGTATCCGAGTCTATAAATTCGTTGGTTCTAACTTTTTTATATGAGTTTTTCAGTTTTTTATACAATCCCTCAAATTTTGTTTAAGTTGTAGGAACGATGTCATTGATAAAACAAACCACCAGACGCTTGTCGAGAGCACCAAAGCTGAAATAAATAGATGTAGGCAAAGGCTCTTCTCCAGGGGTTGCAAAGAATTTGGAATACATCCTGAGGCCAAACCCTGTCATTAAGACAACAACGAAGAAGTTTTTTATCTAGCCTCCGGCCATTAGCGATACTGAGGCAAGCACCAGGTCCAATATGGTGCTCCCACATTAGGGAGAACTCTTTAACAAGATCAGCTGGGAGGAATACCCAGAATATGTCCCACATAGTGATCCAGACGTAAGGGTGCTCGACGACCAGATGTTCCCGAAAATCCGATGGTGATATATACATATGGTGGCAAGGAGAACCCCCATTTTTCCCTACATAGAAGCTCTTAAATGGCTCATCGACCACACATACACACAAAAGTGTCTAATCAATGTGTGTCAGAGTTTTCCTCCTGGTAGAAGTTTAGAAGTATTACAAACTCAGGGACCCAGAAGAGTGGCTAAACAAAGACTTTGTCATGTAGTTCTATGAACACCACGACACTAGCTGAGTGATGGCCTCACGGTGGAGGGAGGAAAATAAGTTTACCAACCAGATCAATGGCTGGTATGGGACAACTAACTTAAGGGATCCATATGTCTATTTAATGGCTCTCATCTACCGATTGTACGGAGAGAAATATTTCTCCAGGTTTTCAGAGGCATGGATGCCTTTGGAATACACAGTTGTGATCGTCGGGTGCAGCTTTAATTGGGGAGAAATAATCTCCAAGCAACTGAGCATTTGTGTGCAGTAGGCCCGGGCATAGAAGGAAGGGGAGGCACCAACGTTTTACATGGATTCATACTTGCTCAATGTCATGTGTGCCAAATATGTCTTCACCAGCATGAACCTAAGATGGCATGTTGTAGAGCTCCCANNNNTCACCAGCATGAACCTAAGATGGCATGTTGTAGAGCTCCCAGTCCACGTCTACTTCAACGTGCTATGGGAAAATAGGTATAAGAAATCCTACTGCCTCATGTGCGATGAATTCATCGCCCGAATTTATTTTATTCTTTTTAATAAGGAATGCCCAAGGCTATCGGTGACAGCCAAAAAGATTATATCCAAGGTAGTCCATTGGTATTTGGATGAGTGCGCCACCTACATCAGGGTGTTTAGGGTCACCGGAGCACCACATATCCTACCAGATCATGTCCCGGACCGACTTGTCATATGAGAAATATGATATCAAACGATATTGCAAGGCTACAATGCCCCTGGTCAAAGACAAGAAACAAGCTTTCATACCCTATGGTTTCCATGTACGGTTCTAGTTGGTAAAGGGTATTGCTCAAGCCAGACAAGAAGGGTTGAGCCAACTCGATTTCAGATTCCCGACGGGTTTATTCCGCAAGAATGATCCAAAGGGCCTGGTCTTGGAACATGCTTCACAAGTGTCATCTTACTGGCCGTATGCTCATGACAATTTTGAAGAAGAAGTATTCACAGAAAATGCCCAAGACTGGGACGATGTGGTACAAAGGATGGTCAAACCAAAAATGACCAAGTTCAAGGCCATGAGCATTGTTGAATAGGAGACAACAATAGAACAATCATCTCAAGAGGTTCTGATAGCCAGGGAATAAATTAGAGTGGCAAAGGCAATAGAGGTGTAGAACAGGGGATCATCTATGACACCGGAGGCATAGGAAAGGGGATTTCTCCTAATGGAACAAGAAAAGAGAGTAATCAATCAACTATGGAATGAACAAGACCTTGTATAAATGGAAAGGGTCTCTGTCAACAACCCAGTTGAAAACCAGGGAGGTCCAAGTGGCCCAGAGCTAATACAAATTAAAGAAATCGTCAAGCTAGATAACCCTAAAGTTACAATTCCACAAGCCAGATCACTAGGGGACATTTCAGCTCAGCCAAAGATAGCAAGGAATAGCCAATTTCCATGAAGACACCCTCATGACACTGGCGATGTGAAAAGATATGGAAATATGGTATGAGAAAGCACACCAAGTAGTGGAGAGGATCGATTACATCAGCGTCATTCAACATGACTGAGACACCGAAGAGAACAACATTCGGGTACTAAGGGATTGCAACATCGATTACATAAAGAATTCAACTGAATAATGGGTGAAAATGGTCTAATAACCTCATCAGGAAATCCAAGAGAAATGGGTTGAGTGCAAAAAGAGCTGGACCAAGATCAACCAGGCAATGAGAGACATCGGCCTCCTAGAATTTAGCAAACCCGATGACTTTGTTGAATTGCATGATATGGTCAAATTACATGTCAAACAAGAATCATCATGGGCTGTGGAGAGAGAAAAGGTGGTGAAAATGGCACGAGGTCAAGTGCAAAAATTCATGGAATACCCAATGAGTACTTGGACCATGTTGCAGCAGTTAAGTGCCAAAGTAGTCAAGTATCAGGCACGGGTAGTAGAGATAAAGGAGATCCTTTCAACCCCAATGGACCAACACATATTCCTGTAGGCCAACACATGTGAGGATCTCTTGGTCCAATGGTAAGAGTATGAGAAGAGTCATCCAATCAATTGAAACCATTTGGTGAATCTTAGAAGACTGAGCGAGTAAAGTACCATGTGGCGATGTTTTGTTTTACTTAGCTTGCACTTTTGGATTTGTAAAGAACTATTTCGAAGGTACCTTAATTGAGAAGTCATGTTTAGGACCAGAGACAAAGTTTTATTTTTTTCATCAAAAGCATGTGTGATTGGATCTGAAGAAGAATTATTTCTTATTTCATCTCATGAATGGATGCTATAATGAGTAAGAGCCTATGAATATTTTGATAAGTTATCTAATTCAATGTGTATAGTTCTTATCTCTAATGATGAAGAGTAAATCATTGTGTTAATATGTGATTGATGTTTAGAGTTAAGGAAACTATTTTTCTTACCCTCATTTATTGCATGTATCTTTTCTTCTGATAATTGTATCTAAGTCAATAGTTGGAGCACCACCAGGTTCATGTATTAATACTAGACTTGCTGTAGGTGTAAGAATCATTGTTTACATGTTTGAGTATGAGGGTTATCCCACACTCAACCTTCTTCAATAGTTAAGGCCTTTCCCCTTTGTTACCCAGCTAGTTTATACCCGCATTTATCTTGTATCGGTCCCACCTATAAGATAAAATACAAAAAGAGAACGTTCGAACTGAAGGAGGAGTTTCAGCTTTAGATGGGGAGAGGGGCAAATGATCAACATTTACTGGAGGATCATCTATTGAGGTGTTGATTTATGATTGTTGTGTTTATTCTTCTTGTTCACTAGAGCCTAAATCCTCCTTAGAACTGTCCATCTTATGTTGAATTCCAGATTGGTCAAGAAATGAAGCATCCATCATTCTTTTGGCCTGGTCATCGCCTTCTAGGGGAATTGAAATCAGAGCTTTTAGAGAAGATGTTTCTTCTAGCTCTCCCTCCTATGTGATTGGTATTGGGGTTATGAGCAAAACCCTTGAGATTTCCTCATCGTCGTATATGGTAATTAGGTCTATGAGGATGTCAGGTAGATTTGTCCCACTTTATTTTCTTGTCTCCCCCAACTGCACTATAGCAGCGATCAACGACCTTGTCTGTTGTGACATAATTCTTGGGTTTTATGGATGAGAGGTCTCCTCCAGTGGGGATGATTATGAGCCATTTATCTCCTCTCTAAGATTTATTGTGTTAGTCAGGGTGACCCTTATGGGTTCTAACAGTTGGAGATTGTTTTCTAACCTATCGATGACTCTTTGGGCTTCTTCTAACAACAACATCCCTCTCATTTGTGCCTATATGGCTTCTACTACTCTGTTCTCTTTCCTAACCCTGAGGGATTCTTGAGTCATCTATTCTATCATTTCAACCTACTCATCCATTGTCATGGATTTAAATCTTGTCATATTGGGGTTATCATTTCTTTGGAGCACCTCCTCCCAGTCTTGGGCACCTTCTGTAAATATTTCGTCTTCAAATTTATCACGGGAATATGACCAGAAGGAAGACACTTGTGATGCATGCTGAGGTACTAGGCCCTTTGGGTCATGCTTGTGAAATCGACCTGTGGAAAATATATACTCCAACTATATCAAACCCTCTTGTTTTTCTTATGTAGTGTATTTCACCATGTAAAACCCTACATGAAATCCATGGGGTATGAATTCTCTCTTTTTGTCCTTCACCAGAGTGGCATTATAGCCTTGTAGAATGGTTTGATAATGGATTTCTCCCACAATGAGCCTATCTGAGACATGAATGGGGAGTACATGTGGAGTGCCAGTGGCCCCAAACACTCTGATGTAAGTGGTGGTTTCTTCCAAGTACCAATGGCCTACTTTGGAAATCATCTTCTTGGCTGATGTCATAAGCCTTGGACATTCTTTCTTAAAAATGATAAAAAAAACTCAAGCTAGAAATTCATCACATATGAGAGCGTGAGATATCTTATACCTGTTATCCCACAAAATGCTAAAATAGACATGAACGAGAGTTATTGATCTAGATCTCCATCCCAGTCGGCATTTACAAATCCATGTACATTTAATTTACCACTGTCACCTCCAGGTATTCCTTGGTAGCATACATCATAGATCTTCATGCCATGCAAATACTTGAATACTCTATTGACAGTTGTCCAGTGCTCCTTTATAGGTGTCAACATGTACCTGCTCAACAATCCCACTGCATGGGAAATGTCTATTCGAGTACAGACCATTTCATAAATTAGAACACCAATAACACTTGCATATGGAACACATGCCATGTCCTCTATTTATTCCTGTGTCTTTGGACACTATTCAACAGTTAGCCTCAATCCCATAGGAATTGGCACCTTCATCGATTTGCAATCTTGCACGTTTGTTGGTGCAAGCCAATTTTGGGAGAAAACCAAGGAAATTTTGAATATTTCAAGAAAATGCTGGAAAATAGGGGAGCACACCAGAAATAGAGGAAAAGCAGTGCCAAAAACAAAGGAAAACCAATGCTGAGAAAAGCAGTTACAAAGTGGAAAAACTGTTGTGGAGTAGTTGGAAAGTGGACATGCATCGACTTTGAGAACAGTTGGATCATGGACCAGCCAATATTAAGTCAAGGAGAAAGTGGAAAAACCTAATCCACTTATGGATCATGGACCAGCCAATATTAAGTCAAGGAGAAAGTGGAAAAACCTAATCCACTTAGGGTTAGGGTTTTTGTAAGGACTTTTTCCCAATTTTGTATAAGTAGAATGTATTAGGACCATGAGAGGGTTGTTGTCTGTGTATTTTTAAGATTGTAGTAGATCATTTTTTTGAGTAGGAGGTCTTGTTGAGAGAATTTTTTGATTTGTGGAGATCGTATGTAATGGTGGAATAATTGTACAGTGCGCAACACTAGACTTTGCATGAATATGAATATAGAACCCAAGCGACAAATCTTTGTGGACATAGCCCAGGAGGGGGTGAACCACGATATATCTATGTCATCTGTATGAATGGTTACATTTCTTACTATTATATTTGAGTTAACAACTTTTATGATGAATATGTTAATCGATAAAGATTATATGACTACACACTAAGGATAGACTACTGAAATCGACATAAAAGTACTAAGTAAAGGAATGTCATAGCTAGTGTTTAGATCTAAATATTATGTTATAGTAGACAAATACCTATCATTGAATACATTTTGCTATAATGGTTAATGAATTCATATTAGAATATTAATGTTATTGGTCTAAACTAGGATCTAATGAGGGTTTGAGGGATAACATAGACTAGATGCAATGCCTCTGAGAGAGAAACACATCCCATTCAAGGGTTGCATACATATGAGTCCTGCAACCACCCATTGAAGCCATCTCAGGTGAGACTGCACAATGTACTTTGTGCATTGTGATTCCTTCTGGTATCAAGAAGGGTTGATGGTCTAAGGGTTGTTGGTAATCCTATAGTTAGAACCTGGGTCAACCCATAAGTAACCAACAATGGTTCCATTGTTGGGTGGAACTCAAAAGATTATATCGGGAGGGATGTATCATGCAGTATAGTGCAATATTTTAAGAAAGGGGATGTTTTTATGTTGGAACCCCATGAAAGAAGAGATTGAAAGATGGTTGATTGTTCAGGAACTAGATATTTCCCACAAATATAATAGAATCCCTAGGTTTAATCCAAGACAATACCTGGAAAGATATGTATTCAATGAAATACACGAGAGTTTCTTTAGTGATTTTACCACGCTATTGCAGGAGTGGATAACAAAATTGAAATATACCCATCTAATGAATAGAGTTATATCAATGGAGTGGACAGAAGAAAGTATCACATGGTTGAAAAGGGTAAACAACAAATTCACGCACATAGTAGATTTCTGGATAGACAACATTGTATTGGGGTATATCAATTCATTTGCAATAGATACATCAAAGTATTATAGTGTAGCAGAGAAGGAGTTTATTAAGGGTCAAAGGGGAAGGTACATTAGTTCATCGTACACTTCGATCAAGAGATTATTGCATGATAAAGGGGTATTAACCATGGAATCAAACAACTAAACTACCATGAGTGCATAGGGGAGTTAGGGGAAACATTGAGGAAGGTATGATATCAAGGGGGAAATGGATAGAGGAGAGCACAGTAAAGAGAAAGATCCCATTATGATGGATCAAGAAGAGATCCGAGAAAGTATGTAGAAGTACGGAATGACACACGGTGGAATACCCTACCAATATAATCTCAATAGGAAGAAAAGAGCAGCAGTCAAGAGGGAAGGCTTGGAGAGTGATGAGGAAGAGGTAGATTATCTTTGTGCTATAGAGCACATTGAAGAAATATTGTGCGCCACATATGAAATAAATACAAGAGGAGAGGGATATAATGAGGAAGTAGGTACCCCTGTCCAGATCCGAATCAATGTAGAACCGACAACCCCATGTACAAACACATCATCAAAAAAATATTTTCTTAGAGAACAAGTGACCGACGCTCAGAAGAATCTAGGAGATCAGAATAGAAGTGAGGGTACAAGTGGAAGTACCAGCATCAATAAAGATAGTGGTACAAGTGGAAGCACCAGTAGCAATAGTAGTGGGAGTTCAAGTCTGAACAACAATACACAGATAGTAGTACCACGCAGAGCAGGTACAACACTTTAGATAATGACAGGCATAGATCCAATGATAATATTACCATAGTTTCATGGGGATGGATCAAAAGAATCAGAAAATCACCTATTCATGTGTAAGAGAATATGGGAAGCGGAAAGAGTCACCGATGAGACAACAAAATTAGCACAACTATAAATAATGTTAAAAAACCACATATTGGATTGGTATATGAGTCTAGCAGTAAACAATCCATAGGGTGCACCAGGAACAATAGCAGAGATCAAGCAAGCATTGATCATTGAGTTTCAGAGACCAAAATCAAAGGATCAGTTTATGAATGAGATGATTTAGGTTGGAAAGAAACTAAGAGATTTTATATGGGACATCAATCAGAAGTTGAAGATATTGAAAGGTAAACTGAAGTATCTCATTTTTTACATGCAACACATATAGTTTTTTATAAATTCTCTATTACCACACTTTAAATATCCATTGAGACAGTAGAAATTTCAATCCCAGGAAGAAGAACTACAAGAAGCGATGTAGTTAGAGGAGAATCAGTATAAGAAAATAGATCCGACTATCGAGGATTTGAAGGAAGACTTGAAGAACTTGACAGTGCAACTAAACCGGAATAAAAGTAGGGAGGAAAGAGAAGCAGTGTGGTGTAACCTGTGCAGATCAAAGGGACATCAAAATAATGATTGTTTGACATTTGCATAGTACCTAGTAGTAGGTATTCCAAATAGATTTCCTACAGGAGGGCCTTGGTATGAAATATGAAAGACACATGGGCATGATGCTTATCACTAGTGGCCTTATGATGCATAAGTACAAGATAGAACCAGAGACTAATTTATGTAACTTTTGTAAGTCAGTGGGGCATGAAGACAAAAATTGTAGAAATCTAGAGTTAATGAAGGAAAGAACCTTAGATTCATATAAGATGCAGGCTAAGTTGATGGTAGGACAAACTGTGCCACATTTTGGCAATGCCCAACAATTTCAAGCAATGCCATGGTTTCAACAACCCCCGCAGTATAATCAGGCACCACAAAATCGTCAAAATAACCTGGATCCATAGGGGAACATAGGAGGATTCATAGGTAGAGGAAGAGGAGGAATGGGTAGAGGAAGAGGGCCTATTATCTACCATAATTGTCAACAACAAGGACACTGTGCTAGAGATTGTCCTCAACCAACAACAACATGTATGTACTGTAGCGCAATAGATCATGTGACAGAAGAGTGCCCAAAGTTAATGACAAAGATCCAGGAGAAGAGGAATACAAATAATCAGAATGTCCAGTGGATGCTACAGAAATAAGGGATCATAGGAGGAACAACAATATAGTGACTAGAGGAGGAGTGAAGAAAAGAGCAGATGTGCAGGATCAGAAGAAGGAATCTTAGTGTTGGATTCAAAAGAACACTCAGTCACAACAACAGTTTGATGCAAACAATGAGAAGGAAACTTTCAAATAAGAAAAGAAGGATTTTCTGAAGGATAATGAAGCCTCCAAATAAAAAATTTCGTTGAGGTATGATACTCCTATTTTTATATGCCTCAGTCTTTGAATAATACTTACAAAGGAGAGAAAACAAACAAAGTAAGTAACTTAAAGAATTTCCTGGAATCTTGCTTTAAATTACTTAATGGTAAGAATGCCATGGATTTGTTTAAAAGTATGCTTGATAAATATAACATACAGGAAGGTATAGGAACATAACCAAAGAAGATCAATAAGGTCCATAGAAATAAAAAAATTAGTAGAGAGTTTAGATTGAATGCAAATATATGAGACTTTAATATGGGAAATGTTATCCTAGACTTGGGATTAGATGTCAACATTTTTCCAAAGAAGACTTGGGAAGTAATGGGAGAACCTACTATAGGGTATTCCAATATCAGATTGAAGCTAGAAAACCAAAAGATAATAATTCCCATAGGTAGTTTGAAGAATACAATAGTGGATCTAGATGGTGTGTGCACCACAACAGACTTTGAAGCGATGGATATGGTGGATGAGTCTATACCATTTTCAAAACTATTGGGAATTGATTAGGCCTTTGATAACCAAGCCATAATTAATATAAATACTATAAATATGATATTTGAAGATGGGAACTTTAGGGTAGTAGCACCTTTAGATCCTTGATATTGTGACAAATATGTAGAACATGTTCTTGACAGTGTTCTAGAGGATGATGTGAACCAGTTGTGTAAAACGACTACGCGAGAGGAAATGTGAATCCAACTGTAGATGGAGTACTGAGTTGGAGGAGTACCAATTATGACATGTCAGATTCATACATTGTAGCAGAAAACTGGAAGCAAATATTGCATGAAGTCTCTACTAGGAGGTGTGTTGGGCCCTTCATTTTTGGGATAAGGAATAGCACACATTTTGACCGAGTATGAGTTGTGAAATCTTCAAAAGAAGCAAGACAACATAACAAGAAAGAGAAACAAAAATCAGTTGTGAAATATAGCACAATGCTAGCTAAGCAAAAATGGTTGCAACAGAACAAGAAAACATTCAAGACAAGACAAAAGACATAACCTAGCTTATATATAGGGATGAACATGATTGTAAAAGGGTTAGATATAGGTTTAGCTGAAATGTGATCGAGTTCAGCCTAATCTTTCCCTCTCTATTAGGTTGCTATCAACCAGGTCAAGAAAAGGTCTTAGTCTGTAATGTTGTATGTATGCCTTTTGAGAGTTAGAGCTCTGCAACTTGAGTCTAGAGCCAAGAGTCTATAATAGAGAACTACTATATGGTTATGAGATTGTAAATGAAGGAAGATTCTGAAGATAATACAAGGATAGAACTAAATTTTCAAAATATGTTATGTCTTCTTATGTTTTACTCATGCAGTACAATATTTATTTATGGTTTATAAGTTCTTCATGATGGTTCTATGTTTAAATGCATTTCTGCAACTTAAGTAGGTTCGATTCTTGCACAGAGAAGATCCAGATTTGTTCGATAGGTATATGTCTTGCATAAGGTCGGGATGAGTCCTGAAGGTTCTGTGAATCCCCCTAAGTCTTTTTCTTACCCTTCCCTATCTATTTTTCTCAGCAGCACTTTGGGTGAGACTTCTTCTCTTCAGAGGATATGAAAATGCCAACGCTCTAGACTACTTGGTGCCTTTTTTTGGTAACCTGAGAAGGACCCTGGTCTGATCAAACTTGCACCAACATCTGCACCAAGAGAACTTCACAACACTCACAAACTTGGTCAACAAGTCTGCTATGTTTTCCAACGTGTATACTTTCTCTAGTAGCACCTTGTTACTTTCCACCATGTCTCTTACAAAATGATATTGTACATCAATGTGATTAGTATTTGAATGATACAAGGGGTTATTTACCAAAAATATTGTGCTTTGACTATAGAAACATACCTTCATATCTCTCTCCTCAAACCCGATTCCTAAACACAACCTTTGAATCCATACTGCTTCTTTTCTTCCATGAGTGGCCACCTTGTATTCAACTTCTGTTTTCGACAAGGATACGACCATTTGCCACTTACTCATCCAACTTATTTCTCCACCAAACATATTGAATACATATTCATTGGTCAACCTCTGTTGATCCATATATCCAGCCCAGTCAGCGTCAACAAGGCCATGTACATCTAATTTACCACTGTCACCTCCAGTTTTTCCTTGGTAGAATATAACATAGTCCTCTGTGCCACACAAATACCTGAATACTCTCTTGACAATTGTCTAGTGCTCCTTTCCAAGTTTTGATAAGTACCTTCTCAACACTCCCACTACATGGGAAATTTCTGGTCAAGTGCATACCATCACATATCTTGGGCCCTTTATTTTTGGGACAAGGAATTGCCCGAGTTTTTTTTTGAGTACGAGTTGCACAAGATTCAGAAGAAGTGGAATAGAAAAACAAGGAGAAGCAATAGAAATCAGTTACGAAAGACAGTGCAACTCCAGCTAAGAAACAACGGTTGCAACAGAACAAGAAAGCATGCAAGCTGTGATGGAAGACACAACCTAGATTATATATAGGGATGAACATGATTGTAAAAGGGTTGGTTAGCTATGGGTTTAGCTGAATTGTGATCAAGTTCATCCTACTATTTCCCTCTCTATTAGGTTGTTGTGAGTCGATTCAAGTCAAGTCCTAAGTCTGTAATGTAATCAATATACCAGTATGAGAGTAAGAGCTCTGCGACATGAGTCCAGAGCCAAGAGTCTGTAATAGAGCAGTACTGTGTATTTCCAATATTGTAATTGAAGGAAGGTTCCGAAGATAATATAAGGAAGGATCTAAATTTTCAAAATTATGTTATGTCTTATTTTGTTTTACTTATGCATTACAGTACTTCGTTATGGTTTATAAGTTCCTCATGATTGTTCCGTGTTTAAGTGATTTTCTGCAACAAAGGTAGGTTCGATTCTTGCACACATAAGATTCAGATCTATTCGATAGGTAGATGTCTTGCGCAATATCAGGATGAGTCTTGAAGGTTCTTTGAATCCTCCTAAGTATTTTCCTTACCCTTCCCTATCTATTTGTCTCAGTAGTGCTTCAAGTGAGACTTCTTCTCTTCGGAGGAGATGAAAATTCCAGTGCTCTAGACTACTCAGTACCTTTTGTTGGTAGCTTGAGAAGGACCCTGGTCTGATCAAACTTGTGCCAAAAAAATGGTTTCGTTGTCGGGACTTATGTTAAATGGAAACTTGTAGGGAGGATCCTTCCATGAATCCATAGATCTAGTATTGACCAATGCTGGGAAATAAATTGTGATGCCTTCATATGTAAAGGAACGGAACTGAGGTGAAAATCGGTGGAAAATAATCGTGAAGCAGTATTTTAATCAGAAATATCGAGTGACCAGTATGATATTTTCTGGGTTAAGTTTCCGAAAGAACTTTTCCACTGGATAAAGAGGCTCCAAGAATCTCTAGAGTTCTAAGAAAAATTCAAGAGGATTTGTGCTTGGGACACCAAAAAGCTAGCAACACTTCATTGGTTGGATGGTCTAGTCACGCGAGCGTTTGATTTTTGGGTCAATACCACATTAGAAGGATATATTATCAAGTTTGCAGCTAAGAACCACCAATATTTTTCATGCGTAGAGGTGATTTTCAAGAAATACACAAGAGGAAGACTTTTGAGAGAAATCCCCTTATGGATTAAGGTTTTCTTGATGGAAGAGGGGATGTTGACTATGTCCCTGACTAAGATGGCAGCGTAAACACCCTCGCTTGGGGTAGGGCGAGGCTGGGGTAGATTCATGGCCTGAGAGAGGGGAAGGTTTCTTTGACAAATGGGGGGGAAACAATGAGAAATGGACTCAAGAGACGAGGGAGCCTTGAATAGAGCTGCCATAGTTGAGAAGTGGTGGTGCGGCAATATCAAGAAAGAAACAAGACAATTTGAGAAGTTGAGGAAAGATAGACAGAAGATTTGTAGACGATGAGAAGATAGGAAAGACTGGCCTATCATATATTAAGTGATAGAGAAGTGTAGAGATAAATAATTCCCTGAGATGTTGGACAAGAAGGAGAAGGTGTAGACGTAAGAGAGGAAGAATCCAACATGAATCTTGAAGAAGAAAGAGAAGATTCATCCCTGATGATAGGAGAGATCCGGAATTTGGCTGAGGAGATAATTCCAGTGGAAGAAAATAAGGCCCCCCAGATCAAAGAAAACCACCCCGAAGCCAGTGGTTCCAGCCCCAAATCGCCCATACCCCAAGTATCTTCTATACAAGTGGTAAGTTCGATACTACCTTCTCATGCTAGATTTTTTCCAACACAATTAGTTAGCCAGTCACAGCCAAGAAGTGTGAGTACAGAGAGGATATTGGGATCTTGTGGTAGATCACAAGAAGGATTGTTAGTTTTTATTTTGATAATAACAAAAAGATCAACAATGGCTGGTCATGAAGGAGGTTCGATTGCCCGATACCCATAATTTTGGGGTAAGTGAGATGAAGATGTTGAGCAACACTGGTTCTTGTGTGACGCCATTTGGAGATCCAGAGGGGCTCCGAATGCAAATAAGTTGGTTGAGTTCCAGACTACCTTGATAGGTCAGGCTCTCAAGTGGTAAATGAAGATAATTGAGCCAGGGGTGACAAGAATGCAAGGTCAACAATTCACACTTGGCCATGTACGGAAAAGGTTCATAGCAGAGTTCAAAAATAGGCTCTATCTGGGTTGCACGAGATCCAACAACGGGAAGGTGAGTCAGCCTGGGAATATAGCTAGAAGTTTAAAGATGTTATAGGAAGGTTATCACATCCAATCCATGAGGAACATCAAAGGGAATGGTATATCTAGGGATTGCTACTTTTGACCCAGATTGTGGTAACACAACAACGGGTAGCCACCTTAACAGATGCATTGGAAAAATCGATGAATATTGAAGCCATGGTGGGATACCTTGGGAGCCTAAGAGTGAACATGCCCCCAACAGATGCAAACTTGGTGAAACTACAATGGAAAATATGGTTTATAAGTTCCTCATGATGGTTATGTGTTTAAAGTATTTTCTACAACTTAAGTAGGTTCAATTCTTGCACACATAAGATCCAGATCTATTCAATAGGTAGATGTCTTACACAAGATCAGGATGAGTGTTGAAGGTTCTATGAATCCCCCTAAGCTTTTCCTTAATGTTCCCTATCTATTTGTCTTAAGAGTGGTTCAGGTGAGACTTATTCTCTTTGAAGGAGATGAAAATGCCAGCACTCTAGACTACTGGGTGCCTTTTGTTAGTAACCTGAGAAGGACCCTGGTCTAATCAAACTTGCGCCAACAAGGTGTGCCAGAATTAAATTTTTAGTAAGATGGGTTGGGATAGAAGTAAGATAGTTTTCCGGATTTACTGAAGAGGATGATCTAGAAAACTTCTTGACAGAGTTTGAATCAAATTTTTTGGATAGTCAAAGATTATTAGTGTTTTATATAGCACTAAGGGACACACATACACGATGGTGGGGTGCACATAAGAATGTAATTCAGGACTGGTATTAGTGCAAGCAGCTGATGCGCATAAGATTTGGTAGGAGTCAATAGGATAGACCCTTACCAAAGTATGATGGAAAAGGGAACCCAAGACATCACATAAATGATTGTGTCATTTGATGCAGGAGCATCACTCTACCTCATCACGTGGTAGTTGATTAGCACGAGTGGTGTGCATTGAAGGAAGGGAGAGGTGTCGCCCTCTCATTTTTCCTTCAAGAATCTAAATCATGATTAAGGAAATTAATGCTGACAGGTTGATAGATCCAAGTTGTGCCTTCGCACAAGCTATAGATGAGGTCGCCATTAAGTGGTTTCCGGTAGGAGGGATCTGCATCCAATTTGTATCATATTTTCATCATTGTAATCTTCCCATTAGACAAGTATTTTGAATGGTGATTAGACACCACTAGCTTAGATTGGAGGGAATCTCATTGATCCGCTCTTGTATAAACTCTTGAATTATTGCCAGTAGAGAGTACATCGCAGATCGAGATAGGAGATAGATAGTTGAGGAAGAGTCGAGACTTAGTTCTAGTCCAGACTCACATATTGTAATGGACATTCCACCATTAATAGAAAGTAACAGATTTTCCTGTTTGCCAATTTCTGTGTAATGGATATCTAGTTATGAATGTCACACATAAGCGTGTATGTTGTAGATGTATGTTAGAAAATGTCTACATGAATAAAATTATAATCTTATATCTGTGAGTGTTGGATTAAGTCATGTTCTCAAGGCTAAGTGCAAGGAGTGTGCGACAAAGGGTGCAAACTCTGTGATCCGACGCAAGAAGTGTGTATCTGAACTTATTCGAGTCATAAGAGAACCTGGAAAGAGGGCACAGTAGGATAATTCATAGACTCAGAGGGAAATTTCAAGGTGTTTGGGTAACTTGGAAAGAAAGACTGTGTGGGAGGAAGAACAATGTAGAGTTATTGAATACTTTGTAAGAATCTACTAGGAAGGAATAGAGAAAGTATGAGTGCGTACAGGAGAAACACTTTCTGAAGTGTTGGAAGCATTGAGAAAACCCCAGGGTTTTTTAACACTTCGAGGAAGGATTTGCAAGAGTGCATCAACAAAGGAAATGATATGCATTAAGACTTCTGGAAGGGATAAGGGAGAATCTATCAAAAGGCTTAGCCAAGTTCAAGGAGTGCGTTAGGGACACAAAGTTTTTATCTTACAAGCTCAGGAGGAAGAGAGTTAAGTTTCCAGGAGGGAACCATAAAGTCCAGTGAAGGACGTAGAGGAACTGAGAACCTCGAAAGTTTCAAGCCTAGAAAAATCTCAGAAGGAGCAGCGCAGGACTTTATAACGAGTGCAGAGGAAAGTTCAAGAACATTCTAAGTCTCAAGAAAAAAATGTGCTAAGTGTGAAAGAATTTTGAGGACTTGCCGAAGTCCTGAAGACCGTAAAATCATCCATCGTCGGGAGGAGACGGGTGGCAAGATATCGGAAGATCCGGGAGTTGGAGCTCCAGGAGGTTTTCCAAGAGAAAAGATATATCTCCGTGAAGCCATAAAGAGTGGTTCGAATCTAGACTGTTGGATCTGGAAGGGATGCTTGGAGGTGATCCATGGATTCATAGGAATAGTACTTCGGGAAATATCCAAGGAGGATATCGAGAGACTCCTGAAGGACAAAGTCCTAATAGATCACAGTCATCGATCGAAAGGAGGAATGGGGACTATTGATCCTCGCACCATTTTATTTCATTGATTCAGAGTTTGGGAACGTAAGAGTTGGTTGTCGTGGAAAGATTCGAAGCCCGAAGCCCGAAGCTCTTTGTGTGGTTGAGCCTTGGGACACAGCCTGAGGTCACGTGATAGCAAGGGCCTGACATGGAGTTTCGACTGTCACCGTCAACTTTCTTCAAAGGGACAAGAAGAGAGCCATGGGGTTAAGAAGACCCACACTTTGAGGGAAGAGAGACATGTGTTAGAGTTTGTCGAGTTCCAGTAGGGAGTTGAAGAGTCAATGTGAATCAGGTTTTCGAAAATGATCCTAGACCGGGAGGTCGTGCAACCCCGAAGGAGAGGTGGGGTCTGCACCAAGTGGTAGTAGAGAATAATTGTATTCTTAGCTGGGGAGAAGGAGATAAAGAATATACTCTGATACCAAGTGGTATCAGAGTGAATACATAATTGACTTATGTATATAAAGGAGGCAGTATGGCTACATCAAGTAGAGTTAGAGTGCATAATTAATTTCTGTAGGCAAGGGAGACAGAGTGCGATACTCTATAGAATTGCTGCAAGGTGTGCAATAGTTGTTAAACATCTAGGTGGGATGTAGGTGAAGAAAGATGGCCTTTGGAGGTCATGAGTGTGGTCGAGGAGAAGTATGCCCGTAGAAAATCAAAACGGATATGGACAAGGAGCTCAGTGAAATCCGAGCCAAGATGGAGACGCTAGCATTTAAGATGTAGCAGGAAGCAAAGGTGCATTGGAGATACAAGTGGCCTTTGAAAAGGACAAATAAGTGGCATGTTCATAATTTGTTGGTCAGAGGGCAGTAACAAATGTTAAAACGGTGGTTGAGATATGTCACAAACCTCAATGGAGAGGGAAAGAGATCTCAGAGAGGTGTCGTAGGTTTACAGGTGGGAAATATGAAGGGATCAGTTGATCTCATAAACTGGCAGGAGGGTAGAGGAGACATCCTAAATTTCCAAGTGGGAAATGGAAAAGAGATGAGCTCAGTTGATAGTTCACATCAGCAAAGGGTGTTGAAAGATGGAGAGGAGGAGGAAGAAATGCCTCATCCATATAAATATTCATGCAAAACTTCAAGCCATGTGAATGAATATGATGACAAGTTGGAAAATTTCATCACATAGAAGAAGGATTAGGGGAGCATTCTGGTCATTGTAGGAGTCAATATATTCCTTCCAATTAGCCAAGGAGAGGTTGGCACAGGTGTTGTAGATGCAATAGAAGGACATCAAAATGAGACTGTCATGGAGGAGGAGGAGCGGATACTAAGGTCTGTCCCAATGGAGAAGGAGAACCTAGTTGAGTTACTCACTCAGTGGGAGATGGATTTAAAGGCACTAGAGGATTGGTTGGACAGTTTAGAACCAGAAGGTGGCTACCATGAGATAGTCATGCCAGAGGAGACTTACCAACATGAGTTGTAGCTAGAGGAAGATGGAATGGAACCAACCAAAGAATTGACAGGAGTTAGTCTATTAGAGGAGGTAGTTGAACAACAATTCAGTGGTGAGACTGCAAAATTGGAGTCTGCAGTAGAGTGGCTAGTCAATGTCATAAGGGATGAAAGCAACATGGGATATCTGGATGATACACCCATGGAGCAACTTGAAGAGTTTTAGCCGATGAAGTTTAACCAGCCGATGGATCAGCTAGAAGAATCCGTAGAGGAGATAAGGAGGTTGATGTTGAGGTAAGCATAATAAGTGGTTAGAAAGGAGAAGCTAGACAAAAAGGAACCTGGATGAGCAACATGGAAGATGCAGAAGAAAAAATAGAAGAAAAGTAGAGGAGTAGAAGAACAACTCTAGGAGAAATATTGGGATCTAAGAGGATTTCAACAAAGCTAGGAAGCTCATGAGCAGGAGCTCATGATTTTTTGTAGTCATGGAGTATGATGTAGGAGCATCGCTCTACCTCAACATGCACCAGTTGATTATCATGAATGATGCACATTAAAGGAAGGGAGAGGTTTTTCCCTCTCATTTTTCCTTCGAGAATCTAAATCATGATTAAGGAAAATAATTATGACAGGTTGATAGAGCCAAGTTGTGCCTTCTCACAAGATGTAGATGAGGTCACCATTAAGTGGTTGATGGTAGGAGGGATATGCATCTGATTCATATCAAATTTCCATCATTCTAATATGCCCATTAGATAGGCATTTTGAATGGTGATTAGACACCAATAGCTTAGCTTAGAGGGAATCTCATTGAGTGCCTCTTGTATAAACTCTTGTATTGTTTCTAGTGGAGAATACATCATAGATAGAGATAGGAGATAGATAGTTGAGGAAGAGTCGAGACTCGGTTGTAGTCCGAACTCACATATTGTCATGGACATTCTACCATTAATAGAAAGTAACAAATTTTCCTATTTTCCAATTTTTGTCTAATGGATATCTGGTTATGAATGCCATACGTATTCGTGTATGATGTAGATGTATGTTAGAAATTGTCCATAGGGATAGAATTATAATCTTCTATCTGTGAGTGTGTTGGATTAAGTCTGGTTATCAAGGCTAAGTGAAAGGAGTGTGCAACAGAGGGTGGAAACTTTGTGATTTGATGCAAGGAGTGTGTATCTGAACTCAGTCGAATCAAAAGAGAAATTGCAAGGAGGGAACACTAGGATAATTCACAGACTCAGACGGAAATTTCAAGGTGGTTGGGTACATTGGAAAGAAAGACTGTGTTGGAAAACTGAGAGGGGGCGGTGAATCAGTTGTTACCGTGATTAAACAATTATTCTTATTTTAAACTCTTTACAGAGAACTCAATGCCAATCACAATAATGTAGGGATCTAATCAATAGAACATTCAACATCAATCACACACATGAAATATACAGAGACAAAT
>CBVK0101626158.1:0-12500 GCA_900067695.1 Picea abies | reverse complement strand
AAGGAAGCACCAACTCCCTGGTTTCTCTAGCACCCACTAGAAAGAAGCACCAACTCCCTAAGTGTTTCAGAACCAACTGGATGGAAGAACCAACTTCTAGTCACATAGGAACTGACCTGTATAATAGAGAACAATATTTCTCCCTTTCACCACCCTGCCACCCTGTTTTTTTTGGCAGTAAGCAGTTGGAAGCTACAACTCCCTGTGTTCAAGAACCCACTTGAAACTCTGAGGAAACCAATCCTCCCTAGCACCTCCGAACCACCCTGAAGTATAATTATTTTCCTTTTACAACTTTATCACAGTGATATAGAAGTTATCTATGGCTTACCAGTCTCATCACTGTTCTGCTACACTTCTCTGCTTTGCCTACATTAGTGTTTCTCTCCTCATGTATGTTGCGCTTTCTATGCTTCTCTCAGATATGTGTTTCTATTCCTTGCTTCTTATGTTCTTCAGCTCCTGCACACAGTATGCTTCTACTCGCATGAATCAAACTCCACAATCGCCATCATCTATTCTCGGTTCTGCATTTTTATACTCTCTATGCACCTTTTGCATCCTTCATGCACAATACCTATGCATTCTCTTCACTGCATCAATGTTCTACCCTAGAGGTTGTTCACTGCATCTTTTCCTTACTTCTACATAGCTCCACATCAGAATCACTTCACTTCTTTGTTCTGCATGCAATTTTCATGTCGATTCATCTCATGATCTTCATGGAAACTCTTCATCTTCTCTAGCTGTTCTGTTTCCTATGAGTTCATCATCAGTGCTCGTTATGCTAAGATTCCTTAGCTTCTCTGGAAATCGAGACTCTTCGTATTCTCTGTCAGTTATAGCCAGTTAACTATGGCTTCTTTGGCTTCTAACCCCTTCCTTCATGTGACCACCGGTGGTGACCAAGTGCTTATTCAAAAGGCACTTCCCAATTTATGTCTAGTGAGTGTTGGCTCCATTTCATGATATGACCTTGGGATATGATATTCATGTGACCAAGCAATTGCAAGTGCGTCCAAAGGTGGTTTAGATCAAATTTTTTTCTCCCCGCAATTCACCATGAGCCTCCACACGTCCTTTCTCCAAAACCATGGTTTCAATTGTGGCCCACTCATGAAAAACTAAGTCTCGAGCATGTTCTAGCTCTGCAATGGAGCACAACCATTGATCTCATGATCTTGATGGTTCTCTTGAATGGACAATTCAGATATTTCCTCTCGATTCCACGGACTATATCTCTCCTTCCTCCATCAAAGACTAAGGTTTCCTTCATGATCCAGGTTCTGGGAGTTTCAACTCTCAAACCCTGTTGCTGCTAACTGAATATCTTTTGGAATGGAATATTTGTTGACATCTGTCCTCTTCAATCGACGGTTCTTCCTTCTTTCCTTTATCCATGCGTGATCCTTGGTGTCAGTGATTAGATGACACGTGTCCCTCCAAACCAACGAATGATATCAATTTCATGATCTGGGCTCCAGGAGTTTCAAAAGTCAAATTCTCGTTTTCTCCCAGACCATTTCACTCAGAGTCTATGATCCAACGATGCGTCTCCCTCTTGGATCAATGGTCAATATCTCCTTCATGTCTCTAGACTTCGGAGATTTCAATTCTCAAACTCTCGTTCATCCTTCCTTTGATTTTTCCTAGAGATGAAAATCCACTGACGTGTGTCATCTTAAATCCAATGGCTATCCTCTGCTCTAGGACTTCAACCTTCGAGACTTCGTGTCTTTGGGCGATTACTAGTGGTAAAACTCCCGAAGTGATGTAACTCTTGCATCACTTGATGACGTGTCATGAGCCGAGCAACTACCACGTGTTACTTGGATTTGTGATTTCCACGTACCGGAAATGCCGAATCAACTTGACACTTGTCATTGTCTGATTGCACCACGTGTCCTTGTTGACGTAGTCTGCCATGGGTCCTTCTCAAATCAATGGTCCTCATTCTCCCTTTGATCGATGACTGTGATCAAATCGCGACTTCACATGTCACGTGCTTGAACATGAGCCAACGCTTACTCTTCCAAATCTCGATATCTGAAATACTCTAGATCAATGACCCATAACCCTGTATGATCCAACGGTCCAGATCTTATCGGGATTTCGCATTTCACAAAGTTGGAGTACTACTCACCTTTGAATTTTCCATTTCACGAGTTAGTGAAATAATGATCTCTCGCCACGTGTCCTCTGGATCCAATGGTTCAAATCTCATTGTGATTTCTCATTTCGCGGAGTTGGAGGATGGATGTCGTCCATTATCCTCTTCATAGTTATACTGGATCTGACGGTTGTTGGTCCTCAATGCTCAAATCAAACGGATAAGATCTGTACTTCTCCTCTGCTCTTCTTCTGGTCACTGGACTCTGATCTAACGTACATGAGGTCTTTGGGGTTGGTGATCCAATGGCCATTGTCGCTCCTCCTCCTGAAATTTGACTTTCTCAAATATCTAAGTGTCAAAGGTTCTACAAGTCTTGATGACTTTGGGTCTCATCTACGTTTCTAAGAAATCTATCTCTCTTGAGTGTTGGTAATGGAATTAACCTCGGCCCTGATGCACACTTGCGCTCTGCATGCAACTTTGTGCTATTCCTCTTTGAGCTTGGATTGCACATTGTTTTCTTCTTCACCTGAGATTACCTTTGATCCTTCTGTAAGCCATGACCTTTGATCCTTATGTGACCCTTGATGTATGGGATCTCATCTGCGCATCCCATAAATTGATCTCAAAATGCTATGGAAAAACAATATGTTATCTCTCTGCATATTGTTTTCTTCTTCACCTGAGCTTACGTTGTTCCTATTTTTCCATCGATGCACACTTTGATCTTGCCATCAATGAAAAGAACACTCTGCCTGTAATCATGCCATCCTCATTGTTTTTATTTCCATCAATGACAATCATACTTCCTACAAACATGCCAACAGACTGTGCGGAAGGAATCACAACACAGAGTTACTGAATACTTTGTAATACTTTGCCAGGAGGGAATAGAGCAAGTATGAGTGCATACAGGATCAACACATTCTGAAGTGTTGGAAGCATTGAGAAAACCCCAGGGTTGTTGAACACTCTCAGGAAGAAAGGCTTTGCAATATTTCATCGACAAAGGAAAGGAGATTCCTTAAGACTTCTAGACAGGCTAAGGGATAATCCGTCGAAAGGCTTAGCCGAGCGCAAGGAGTGCACCAAGGAAACAGTAAGTTCATCTTACAAGATCAGGAGGAAGAGTGTGAAGTTGCCAGGAGGGCACCAAAAAGTCCACTGAAGGATGTAGAGGAGATGAGAACCTCGAAGGTTTCAAGCCGAGAAAAATATCAGAAGGAGCAGCGCAGGACTTTGGAAGGAGTGTAGAGGAAAGGCCGAGAATAGTCTAAGTCTCAGGAAAAAATTGTGCTAAGTGTGAAAGAAGGTCAAGGACTTGTCGAAGTCCTGAAGACCATAAAATCATCCATCATCAAGAGGAGACAGGTGGGAAGGTATAGGGAGATCTATGATTTGGAGCTCTGGGAGGTTTTCCAAGAGAAAACAAAGATCTTCATGAAGTCACGAAGAGCGGTTTGAATCTAGACCGTTGGATATGGAAGGAACACATGGAGGTGATCTGCAGATTCAGAGGAATAGTACTTTGGGAAATATCCAAGGGGGATATTGAGAGGCTCCTGAAGGTTGGAGTTTGAATAGATTGTATCCATCGATAGGAAGGAGGGGTGAGGACCATTGATCCTCGCATTGTTTTAGTTCACTGATTCAGAGTTCAGGAACATAAGAGTTGGTTTTCATGGAAAGAGCCAAAGCCCGAAGCCTGAAGTACTTTGTGTGGTTGAGCCCTAGGACATAACCCGAGGTCACATGATAGCAAGGGCCTAGCACAGAGAGCTGAGTGTTGCCGCCAACTTTCTTCAAAGGTATAAGAAGAGAGCCGCAGGGTTAATAATACCCTCACATTGAGGGAAGAGAGACATGTGGTAGAGTTTTTCAGGTTCCAACAGGGAGCCGAAGAGTCAATCTGACTCGGGTGTTCAAAAATGATTCTAGACCAAGAGGTCATGCGTCCCCGAAGGAGGGGTGGGTTATGCACCATCATTAACTAGATATTGGTACCACCAGGAGAATAGATGCATTATTTTATTCATACATTAGAAGGGATACCTAGTAAATGGAACATGGAGGAGGGACTGCATAGAGAAACTATGAGTTGGGGCGCAGTACAATAGAACTTTATTAGGAATTTTGCATTTGAAAGTGATAATACATGGGTGGATCTAGTATTACAGAGGATCAAAAGGAAGATATTTGAAGAATATGGGGTAGATATAGTCATAGTATACAAAGATTACAAAAAATAAACACTTGAACAATTAGTGTATTGTTATCAGGTCGCAGAGGATGAAGAAGTAGAGGAAAACCCACCTAACATACAAATAGTAGAAGGGGAAGGAGAAAGAGTGTTGAAAGGACCCCTATTACAATCAGAAGAGTTCACTGCACATATGAGGATTTAAAATGTCAATATTGGGACTGAAGAGAAGCCCAAGATAGCCAACATTAAGGATTACTAGGACAATGAGACAATGGAAAAGATAATTGAATTAATGCGGTAGTATAGTGACTTATTCCCATTCACATTTTTAGAGATGAAAGGGGTAGCAGGAGAAATTGGAGAAATGAAGATACCCCTCAAACCTGATGCAAGACTAGTTAGATAGAGACCATACATATTAAACCCCATCTATAAGAAGAAGGTGAAGGAAAAAATTGACAGAATGCTAGAATTAGGAATCATAGAGCTTCTGGAAGAATTAGAGTGGATTAGTCCAATGGTGGTATAGGAAACGAAGACTAGGGGGATTAGGATATGTGTGGATATGAGGAAATTAAATGATGCATGCCTGTATGATCCTTTTCCTACTCCATTTAGAGATGAGGTTTTAGAGAATGTGGGAGGACATGAAGTGTAATCCTTCACAGATGGATTTTCATGCTACCATCATATCATAATTGCTCCACAAGATAGGTACAAAACTACATTTGCAACATAGCGGGGGTCATATCAATACAAAGTAATTTCATTTGGTTTAAATAATGCGCCAACAATATTTCTAGAGTAGTAGTAGTTGCATTCAAGGATTTTATACATAAATTTTTAGAAGTTTATCTGGATGATTGGACAGTATTCAATTTATTGAAGGACCACCAAAAACATATGTGTCAATTTCATGCATGATTAGAAGTGTAGATCAACCTTTTAATGTTAAAATATCTAGAGGTAGTGTTATTTTTTTATGTATATTTCATGTGCTAACATTGAGTAAAGAAAACACTTGCAATGACACCTCAAAAGGACACTTAACCATTAAAACATTGAGTTGAAAGTTGGTGACTATTTTCTATCCTAAAACAACAACAAGGGATAGCCACATAGTTGAAACTTAGAGCCAAACTAAGGTCAAAGACAAACCTTAGTTGGCAGCCTCATAGGACCTCATAAAATCTACAATGGACGCATTACTTTATTTGTACATTAGAAGGAATACCTAGTAATTGGTACAAGGAGCAAGAACTACGTAGAAAAACTATGAGTTGGGGCACAATGCCACAAAACTTTATTAAGAATTTTGCATTTGAAAGTGAGAATACATGGGTGGATCTTGCATTAAAAAGAATCAAAGGGAATATATTTGAAGAGTATGGGGTAGATACAATATTAATAGACGAGAATTACAAAAAGTAAACACTTGAACAATTAGGTTACTGTTATCAGGTCACAGAGGATGAAGAAGTAGAGGAAAACCCATGTGACATACATATATTAGAAGGAGAAGGAGAAATAGGGTTGGAAGGACCCAAGTTACAATCAAAAGAATTCACTGCACCTATGAAGATTAAAAAGGTCAATATTGGGACTGAAGAGAAGCCCAAGATAGCCAACATTGCAGATTATTGGGACAGTGAGACAATGTAAAAAATAACTGAATTACTATGTGATTATAGTGACTTATTCCCAACCACATTTTTAGAGATGAAAGGGGTAACAAGAGAACTTGGGGAAATGAATATACCCCTCAGACCAAAGTAAATACTAGTTAGAAAGAGACCATACATATTAAACCCCATATATAAGTAGAAGGTGAAGGAAAAACTTGACAGAATGGTAGAATCAAGAATCATAGAACCCGTGGAAGAATCAGAGTGGATCAGTCCAATGGTGGTATAGGAAAAGAAGATTGGAGGGATTAGGACATGTGTGGATCTTAGGAAGTTAAATGATGCATGACTACATGATCCTTTTCCTACTCCATTTATAGATGAGGTGTTAGAGAACGTGGGGGGACATGAAGTATACTCTTTCACAGATGGATTTTCAAGTTACCATCAGATCAAAATTTCTCCGGAGGACAGGTAAAAAACCACAATTGCAACAGAATGGGGGTCATATCAATACACAATAATTCCATTCGGTTTAAAGAATGCACCAACAATATTTTCTAGAGTAGTAGTAGCTACATTCAGGGATTTTATACATAAATTTTTAGAAGTTTATCTGGATGATTGGACAGTATTCAATTTATTGAAGGACCATGTAGAAACTCTAAGGTTAATGTTAGAAATATGTAGGAAATGTAATATTTCCTTGAACATTAAGAAATGTATATTCAGTACAAGGTTTGGCATCCTACTTAGGCACATTGTATGAAAACAAGGCTTGATAGTAGACCCTGTAAATATTGTTGTTATTGTCAATTTACCACCACCAAAGTCAGTGTGTTAGTTGAGAGAAACATTGGGCCACACATGGTACTACAGGAAATTTATAAAGGGCTATGAAAATATTACTGCGCCCATGGAGAAGTTACTAAAGAAAGACATCAGTTTTTAGTGGAATGATGAATGCCAATAGAGCTTGGACATACTCAAAGAGAAGATGGTGACAACACCAATTCTCAATTTTCCAGATTGGAAAAAATAATTTCATGTTCATGTGGATGCTTCATCCATTTCACTTGGAGCAGTATTGGCACAACCAGGTGAAGGAGACATTGATCACCCAATATATTTTTCTAGTAGAAATTTGTCTGAGTCAGAGCATAACTCTAATACTACATAAAGGGAAGGTATGTCTATGGTATATGCATTACATAAGTTCAGACATTATTTATTGGGTCAACATTTTAAGATGTTTACAAATCATTTCACTTTTAAGTACCTAGTTAACAAGCCAGTGTTTGGGGGAAGCATCTATAGATGGTTGTTATTTTTTTTCAGGAATATGATTTTGAAATCATAGTAAAACCACATAATATGAATGCATGACCATATAATCTATCAAGAATTATTAATGGAGAGGAGCCAAATAACTTGAAGGATAATTTTTCTGATGCTAACGTAATTTTTGTTCATACTTCTTATGATTATTTTCCTGACATTGTTAAATTCTTGAGCACAGGAATGGCTCCCAAGGAATTTATTGTCGTGCAGAAAAAAAGTTGGTAGTGCACGCCGCAGACTATCAACTGATTGTAGTTCTTTTATACAAGTTAGGTGCAGATGGAATCCTGAGAAGATGGGTGATGGAGCATGAATTCTTCATGGTGTTAGCAGAAGAACATGAAGAAATAGTTGGAGGGAACTATGAAAAAGATCCTACAACAAAAAAGGTGATGCACGCAGGATTATGGTGGCCTACAGTACATAAGGATGTAAAGGAATATTGTCATACCTATGATGTATGTTAGAGGGTTGGAAAACCATCCAGAAGGGATGAAATGCTACTTATGCCCCAAGTAACTTAATAAGTGTTTGATAAATGGATTGTGGATTTCATTGGATCCATTAATCCATGAGAAAGGATATCAGGAGCTAGGTACATCATCATTGTGACGTAATACTTAACCAGGTGGGAAGAAGCAGCTCTAGTAAAGGATTACAGCGCAGAAACTACTGTGCATTTTCTCTTTGAGAACATGGTGACCAGATTTGGATGTCATAGAATCCTATTAAGTGATTAGGGAACTCATTTTATTAACTGTACAATCATATATTTGAAATAATAATATGAGATATACCATCAGAAGAGCACACCTTACCATCCCCATGAAAATGGCACAGTAGGATCTTTTAACAAGATTCTAGAGAATGCATTGACAAAGATTTGCAATGAGAATAGGGATGATTTGGATTTGAAGGTATCATCAATGCTATGCGCTTACATGAATACATGTAAGAAACTTATAGGACATACACCATTCATAATTGTGTATGGGAAGAAAGAAATGGTGCCACTGGATTATTTAGTACCTAGTTTGCGCATTGCAGAAATCACCAACATGACAGAATAAGGTTTTGCAAAGGAAATATTGGATCAGATGATGGAGTTGGAAGAAGACATAATTTTAGCAGGATTTCACCAGGAAGTACAAAAATCAAAGGACAAAGTTTGGCATGATAGGTACATAAAGAAGAAAATCTTTAAGGAAGGAGATCTATTTCTCCTCTATGACAACAAGTATTTACAACACCCTGGCATTTCAAGATGCACTGGTTAGGGCCTTATTAGGTAGATACCATCACAAATGGAGGTGTTGTGTAACTAAAAGATCTTGTAGGAAAGAATCTCATAGGACTAGTGAATGGTTGTCGACTGAAGTTGTATCAATACAGTTGACCTAACAACCTGACCTAAAAATAGAGAGAAAAGGTATGATTGTACATATCGTATATAGTAGATGTTAGAAGAAAAAGACAAAAATCCATAAAAAGAAGAAATATAAAAAAAAAGACAAAAAGATAGAAGAATATTAGAGGGATTTTGATGAAATATATTTGTTAGCATTAACAGTGAGCTATAGAAAAACCTGTGTTGAAGACACTACGTGATCGAAAATAGTTGAAAGACACAAAAAGTGGAGCGCACATGAAAAACTGAAAAAGTGAAAACTGTCAGTGTGAAATAGTTGTCAGTACACCGTCCCACTATCAGGTTGAGAACAACATTGGGCCACACATGGTACTGCATGAAATTGATAAAGGGATATGCAAATATTATTACACCCATGGATAATTTACTAAAGAAAGACATCATGTTTTAGTGGAATGATGAATTCCAAGAGAGCTTGGACATACTGAAAGAGAAGATGATGACAATACCAATTCTGAGTTTTCTAGATTGGACAAAATAATTTCATGTGCATGTGGACGCTTCATCCATTGCACTTGGAGCAGTATTGGCACAACTAGGTGAAGGAGACATTGATCATCCAATATCTTTTTCTATTATAATTTTTTCCAAGTCTGAGAAGAACTATAATACTATAGAAAGGTAAGGTCTGGCTATGGTATATTCCTTACAGAAGTTCAAACATTATTTATTGGGTCAACATTTTAAGATATTTATAAGTCATTCCACTTTGAAGTACCTAGTTAACAAGACAATGTTGCGGGGAAGGATCTGTAGATGGTTGTTATTCTTTCAGGAATATGATTTGGAAATCATAGTAAAACCAGGGAAGTTGGATGCAGGACCATATCATCTATAAATAATTACTAGTGGAGAGGAGCCAAATAAATTGGAGGAGAATTTTCCTGATGCTAACTTATTTTCTGTTCAGATTGTTGATGATTATTTTTCTCACATTGTTGGATTCTTGAGCACAGGAATGGCTCCCAAGGAATTTACTATCGCACATAAAAAAATAGTGGGTAGTGCGCGCTGCAGACTACCAACTGATTGTAGGTCATTTATACAAGTTAGTTGTAGATGGAATCACAAAATGATGGGTGATGGAGCATGATCGCTCCATGGTGTTAGCAGAAGCACATGAAAGAATAGATAGAGGGCACTGTGCAAGAAATCCTACATCACAGAAGGTGTTGCATGCAAGATTATGGTGGCCTATAGTACATAAGGACGTAAAGGAACATTGTCATACCTATGATGTCTATCAGAGGGTGGGAAAACCATTAATAAGGGATGAAATGCCACTTATTCCCCAAGTAACTTTACAGGTATTTGATAAATGGGTTGTGGATTTCATTGTACCCATTAATCCACTAGAAAGGAGATCAGGAGCCAGATACATCATCACTGTGACATAATACTTAACCAGGTGGGAAGAAGGAACTCCAGTAAAGTATTCCAGCGCAGAAACTACAGTGTGGTTTCTCTTTGAGAATGTGGTGACCATATTTGGATGTCCTAGAATATTGTTAAGTGATTAGGGAACTCATTTTATTAACAGTACAATCAGGTCTTTGACAGAAGAATTTGAGATATACCATCAGAAGAGCACACCTTACCATCCCTAGGAAAATGGCATAGTAGAAGCTTTTAACAAGATTCTATACAATGTGTTGACAAATATTTCCAATGTGAATAGGGATGGTTTGGATTTGAAGATATCAACAATGCTATTATCTTACAGGACTACATGCAATAAAATTACAGGATAGACACCATTCAGACTAGTGTATGGTTAGGAAGTAGTGGTTCCACTGGATTATTTAGTACCTAGTCTGCGCATTGCAACAATCACCTACATGACAGAAGAAGGCTTTGCACAGGAAATATTGGATCAACTGATGGAGTTGGAAGAAGAAATAATTTTAGTAGGATTTCACTAGGACTTACAGAAAGAAAAGGACAAAGATTGGCATGATAGGCACATAAAATATTTAAGGAAGGAGATCTAGTTCTCCTCTATGACAACAGGTATTTACAACACCCTGGGAAGTTCAAGATGCACTGGTTAGGGCCCTATCAGGTAGAGGCCATCACAAATGGAGGTGTTGTGCAACTGAAAGATCTTGCAAGGAAGAATCTCAGAGGATTGTTGAATGACAGTTGACTAAATTTGTATCAAGACAGTCGACCTAACAACCTGAGGTGAAAATAGAGAGATAAAGTATTATTGTACATATTATATATAGTAGATGTTAGAAGAAAAAGACAAAAATCCATAAAAATAAGAAATGTAACAAAAAGATAGGAGAATATTAGGGATTTTGATGTAATAGATTTGTTAGCATTAACAGTACGTTGTAGAAAAACCAGTGTTGAAGACATTGTGCGTTGGGAAATAGTTGGCAGGTACAAAAGTGTATCGCGCAGGAAAAAGTGAAAAATGAAAACTATCAGTGTGAAACAGTTGTCAGTATGTTGTCCCGCTATAAAGGCAGAAAAAGGGGGGAAATGTGGTCGTTTGTGTTTTTTCGTTAAGGAGAAGAAAAAAGAGCGAAATCTAAGGGTGAGAGGTGAGAATTAGGGAGATCAAGTTGAGAATTATAGATCAGAAGTCCTGTATTAGCAAGATGTCACCACCATGAGTTGGAGCACCGAGTAGGGTCAGTCGAAACATGATAAGCAGCAATCGGGTGATGCAACCAAGGACACAATATATGTCGACATTCATGGAATAGGATGAAATCCATACGCCATACTATGAGCCTGCTACAACACGGGTTGAGGAAGAAGGAAACCCATCATAGGAGGTCGGGCAGCCTGAGGAAGACGTGAAAATAATAGAGTTTGATGCATCGAGAGGGAAAGGGACACAACATGAAGAAGAGGATATGGGTTCATCACAATAGGGCATAAAGCTGTAAGAAGAGAAAGGAACAGAGCACGAGGGCATACCATAGGTTGGGGCATCATCCCCACAAGGGAAGAAGAAAGTCTGATTTGAAAGCAGCGCGCAAGGAATACCATGCCCACAGGAAGAATTGACGATTTTCATGCCAAAAATCCCAGAGGGAGTAAAAGCAAATGATGAAATGATAGGAGGAGTAAACATGATGAAGTACTCAGACCACGACGTGGCAGACACAGTCAAATTCCCAGATTTGGTGCAGCATAATTACATGGAGAGTAGAGGAGAGGTCCCATCAGGCGTGCCACTATTGGAGCCTGGGTAGTGGATCCTGGGGCTCTAAAACATGGGGATCATGAATTTTCTTGATATAACTCACTTTGGGCATGTTAAACACATCAATGGATGTGTGAAACAGCTCCTATCAAGGGTGCATGGAGGAATTTTGTGGATGGATAGGTCAGTGCCTATCAATGTGGATCTAATTAAAGCTATTACTGGGCTACCCATGGATGGGGAGAAGCCAGAGAATTATCTGGAGGATAAAACTAAGGCAAAGGCCATCTCCGATGAAATCAAGGAAAAATATGGCACTGATAGAGGAAATGGGGGAATTGGGATCAACAACATAAATAATCCTACGACGAGATTTGCTACAATGTTGTTAGGGTGAAAATTAATGTGCAAGTGCGGGAAAGAAGAAGTACCAGCATGAGCGGTAGCGGCTGCAGCGCAGTGCGTGAAGGGGAGCTCGATGAGATGGGCCCCTTATTTGCTTAATTATGTCCTAGAGGACTGTAAGGGTACACAATATTGGGGTTCTGAGTTCCACTACTGGTGGCTACTCATCCTCATTGCACTTGTAGGGTGGCAAGAACCGACATATAGTATGTTCCTACATA
>CBVK0101626155.1:0-12953 GCA_900067695.1 Picea abies | reverse complement strand
CCGAGATCTACACTCTTTCCCTACACGACGCTCTTCCGATCTCACGATTATGGGAGCATTGGGCAAGGAGATCACAAACCACCTGGATCAGGTAATTCTTGTTCTCTTCCTCTTCAATTTCAGTGGATTAATTTTTTGAATTAGGTCCTAAATTTCTAGTTATTGAGGGCACAAAATGTGTTTTTTGGTGTATGCAGGCTAATTTCAATCAGGTCGTGTATACGATGAGGTATACGCCCCTATGTAAACTACATGGAGAATATACCAAGCCCTACATGCAACTATAATTGAAGTAGGCCGCATACAGGCACACAAACACAATTTTTAAAGGGTTCTAACTCAATTTTTGATTTGTCCTTTTGTAAGATGGTTCTTGAATGGAGAGAGAGAGAGAGCATGAGGAGGTCGATGCTGTTGTAGATCAAGATCCAGGGTCCCAATTGGCCTTAAATAGATGTGGCTTGTATAAATTTTGGGCGCTCAAAGGAATGAGATCCCAGGTGAGGTTGCTCAAGATGCTTGTGGGTTACTAGGACCCTGAGAGTGAGAGCTTCAATCTCGATGGGCAACGATTGAGAGTTCAAGTAGAGGACATTTACTTTTTTACTGGTATAACGCATTGGCGAGAGGTTGTAAACCTCAAATCACAGGGACGAGGGAGTGGGATGAATATAGAGGAATATATCGGCGCCCACTGTGTAGCAGGGACTCCTAAGGTGGGGAGTCAACTCCCTATCTAGGAAATAAATGATCTCAGTCTGAATATTATTGTCTTAGCATTGACCAGGATCACAGGTTCAACCTCATTTCACCAAGCATCGAGGCCACTCATGTTCTATGTAGTGTAGTGTATGAGACCCACAGTATATGATTGGTGTACCTCACTACTAGCAAATATGAAGAGCCATTTGACAAAGTCCAAACAAGGAAGTAAAAGAAATTTTGTGTTTTCCTCTATCTTATGCAGTTTCTTTTTCAAGTGAGTTCCAAGTTTGGGATATAGAGTAGAGATTCTTCCTAGAGGACCTCACGATCCTGCCATGGCACAGTGGACTGAGGTAATGAGGCGGCAGAGGGGAGGTAGGGTTCCAACACCCTACAATGAGGATTAACTCTACTAGTGGTAGCCACAGGTCGTCACTCTGGATGACTATCCCTACGAGGGGATTGAATTCAGAGGAGATATATACATGCCACTCCCACCAAGGACCACCTACGGTGACATAGGTATGTCAAGTGTTTTTATATATTTCATTTTTTGTATTTTTTTATAATAGAACAAAATATTTTTGGATGGTGCTTAAGTATTGACTAGAAATTTGTGTAACGTAGATGTGGTTCCGTGACGTCCAGAAGGCTTCCCTTGACATCGACAAAGGAACCGGGGAGATGAGGCCATAAAAGGAGAAGCCAAGAGGGTCTTACAAAACGTGCAGGGAAACCTGTTGCGTTTGACTCACAGGATACCCATGGTTTGCTACGATGACACACATCTAGTGCCATAGATGTAGATGTTGTGGGATATTGTAATACCAACTATATATGTGTATTGAGGGTATTAACCCCAGTCGTGTACTATAAACACCATATTTTTTGAAATATATAAAAAGGGATCTTCATCTTTACTTATATTTTACAATGTGTACATTGATGAGATTGTTTTTTGTGCTTTAATTATGTGACAAATGCCAATATAAAATGAAATTAGCATAAGCGTCAGATACATGATTATAAATCCTAGGAATATGATAATATGTAATAAAATCAAATTGTCATTCTAAAAGATGTTCCCGTAGGAATCATCAGAGTAAACTAGGATCAGACACATGGTAACTGTCGTTCAACTGACATACTACTAAGTGGGAATCCAAACAAACTTATAAACATCGAATACCATGTGAGATAACATCATGTAAAAGTTCTATAACGATGCTATATTGGGCCACATTGTTTTTGGATGGCCAAAGGCATACGCCACCTAAAGATACCAGTAGAACCTTGGGTTAGTAAACCACCCAAGCAGCGGAAGCCAAGTTTCGTCTATGACGAGTGGCTCCATCTGCGAATCCTAGGTAAACTAAAGACTCCGTTGACATCTGCCAACAAATGGAAAACTCGATAAGAAAGATGAAGACGTAAAGAAAGGGGGAAAGATATATACACTTAACTACATTAGTATAAAAAAAGTTATGCCTAAGCCTGGGGCTCAATCGTAGTATCTTTTCAAGTGGAGCCCATTTCTGGGCTCGACCAACTTATTCCCTTCATAATCTTCTAACTCATCGGCTCCTTTTTCTACAACACATCGCACGATGTAAGGACCATGCCACATGGGTTTGAACTTGCCTACCCCCAGTGGTTATTTGGCTTGATAATACAAGAGGACCAAGTCACCCTCAGCGTACAACCAAGGACATACAGACTTATCATATTGGATCTTGACAAGTCTTTTGTTCACCTCAATAGCCGTAGAGGAGTCTTGACACTTCTCATCAAGACTCTCTAGGTGTACAAGGCATTGCTCGAGATCGGAAGTGTTAGGTAGGAGCACGACTGCCAACTTAAGAGAATGGATTTCACATTCAATAGGTAAAATCAACTCCACACCGTTTACTAATTGGAAAGGGGAAAATCCGATGTTAGTGTTGACCAAAGTTTGGTATGCCTTGAGTGCAGGATATAACATGATATGCCAGTCAGATTTACTTTGACTGACAGTTTTTTGCAAAATGGTCTTGAGAGACTTGTTGATGACCTCTACTTGTCCATTTTCTTGGGGGTAATAAGGAGAAGAATGACCAAGTCTAAACCCCATTTTAGCTTCTAGTTCTTCCATCATCTCGTTCTAAAAGTGACTTCCATGATCAGTGCTAATATCACTCAGGATACTGAACTGGGTGATAATCTGATTGAATACAAAGAAGGTGACAATATTCCCATTGGATTTCACTATAGGCATGGCCTCGACCCACTTAGTAAAGTAGTCGACAGTCACGATAATGTGTTGATTCCTCCCAGCTGAAGTTGGGTTGCAATCTATGAATTCCACCCCCCACTTGGTGAAGGGACCAACGATAATGAATGGGTGAAGAGGGGCTGGATGCGAGTGCATTTTTCGAGTGAACACCGGGCAGGGGTGACACTTCTTAATTTCTTCAATACAATATTTAAATTTAGTAGGCCATAAATAACTGACTCGCAAAATGTTTTGGGTAGTCACAAGATCGGATAGATGACCACCACAAGCCCCACTGTGGGAATCATTTAGAACATAATCATCTTCTCTGTGAGTTAAACAACGATGCAAGATATCATCTATTCCTCGACGATAGAAAGTGTCACCGATGATAGTATATTTCTTATCTTGGTATCTTATACGCCATCGGTCATCTTGTGAGAGATGCTAAGGGAACTTCAAGGTCTGAAGATACGTTACAATGTCTCCATACCAGGGGTCAGACGATGAGACAAGAAAAATGTGTTTGTCTACAAATGAATCAACATGGATAACGTCCTCATCTAATTGTGGAAAATTGAATATTAACTCTGCGAAGACTAGGGATTTCTTGGATTTTGCAGAAGAGAAATTGAGATCAAACTCTTTTAAAATGACAATCCATTTATTATATTTTCCCCCTATGATACGTCTGGTGAGGATGTATTGAAATGGATTGACATCGACAACCACAATATTCTTGCAAAGTAATATATAGTGACGCAAATGATGGACTACGTGAATAGTATCCAAAGCTAGCTTTTCAACGTGAGATTAATTAAGTTCAGGACCGACTAAAGTTCGACTAATATAGTAGACGACATTGTCACGGAGCTCATCATCTTCCTGAACCAGGACCATGCCAATTGTATCTTCAGACGCGGCGATATAAATCAAGTAATCTCTACTGTATTCAAGAGGTTTCAACAGCAGTGCCGATACCAAGGCTTTCTTCAAGGCATCGAAGGACTCCCGGGCTCGCTCATCCTAGATAAAAGGGGTGTCCTTCAAAAGACGCATGAAATCTTTAGTGATAGTGGCATAGTTCACTATAATCCGATGAAGAAAGTTAGATTTCCCCTGTAAACCTTGAAGTTTTCTTATCATGCATGGGGGAGTCAACCAAAGTATTTTCTCAACCTTTAGTGGATCCACCATTATCCTAGTCTCGGAAACTAGAAAACCGAAAAGACGACCAGGCTTAATGCAAAAGATGCACTTGTGAGGGTTCAACTAAATTCTATAGTAACAACATCTTTCAAAAGCAAGCCGAAGGTGTATAACGTGATACGCTCTCTTGCGAGAGTGAGCAGCAAGATCATCAAGGTAAGCATCGACTATGTTCTTAAGATCGTGAAAATAAAAAGTCATGGCATGTTGAAAGGTTTCTCCGATGTTTTTAAGGCCGAAAGGCATTTTCCGGTATGCAAAAGCACCCCAGGGACAAATAAATGTCGTCTTATGTTGATCCTCAGGTTTGATTTGAATATGGTTATATCTCGAAAATCTATCCATAAAAAAATACTTCGCTTCCCGCACAATCATCGAGAATCTGATTGATGAAAGGTGTGGGAAATTTGTGTTTAGGACAGGCCTTGTTCAGGTCATGAAAGTCCATACATACAGGGATTGTTCCTTGATTCTTATCCATGAGAACGGGGTTGGATACCCATTCGGTCAAGGGAACCGGGTAGATGAAACCAACATTAAGTAGCTTCTCCACCTCTGTCGTAATAGAAGGGGCCTTCTGAGGGATTACAACTCTAAGATGTTTCCAAACAGGTTTAGCATCGAGATAGTTTCTAATATCATGTTCGACAATACAAGTGTCGATTCCTGACATCTCTTCATAAGACCAAGAAAATATGTCTCATAATTCCTTGAAAAGTTCGGTGTAGATCATGATTTCTTCTGGAAAACAATCTGCACCGATATTTATGTTTTCAACCTTGCCAGGGGTACGAGAGATGTTGATTGTGATGGTAGGAAAAATACTCGCCATGTTTCCTTCGGCATAAATTTCATGCATAACAAGTGGAACTATGGCGTGACCAACTATCTGACTCAAATTAGATTGAAAGTCATATTGTTCGATTCTTTCAAGATCTGGGAGGAAATAAGAGTGGTGATGCATATCATCCCAAGGTTTGTTGGAACCATTCATGGATTCATACGAAGGAAAAGTCCCATCAAGGCAATCATGTTAACAAGACAACAAAGTGGCCCACATGGGCCTAATAACATGATCCTCCTTATCTGTTGGTGAGGGAACAGGATAGAGATCGATGGAAGAGTCAAGAACAACTTGATACACAATCTATGCTACTAATAGTGGCATGTCCATTCTAGCATGCAACTAACCTTCACAAGATGAATTCGGGGAAGGTAGGGTCCACGGGTCACTAAAATAAGAAGTATGGAATGGAGTGGAACTCCCTATCGAGATGGGCCTACTAGACATGGCATAAACATGATGGTTCGGTGCTGAGAATTTGAAAGTAACCATAAGGGAAGAATACATTCCAACACCAATATTCTTAGTTGTCGGCTAAGAATTGTTGATCACAAGGATCGACGGTCCAAGAGATACATTAAGACTAGATCACGCAAAGGATAACTGATCGATCATCATGATATTCCCTTTATGAGGAAAACAAAGAGTACAGAAGACAGACGACATGACGACGATCATAGAATAAGTCCAATTGTGACCTAGTAATAGGTTATAATCAAGAGGCGCATCAACTACCTCTACCACCAACTCTATCGTCTTGCCACCTAACTGGACTGAAAAGGTAGGGAGAATACCGTGAGGGTAGAAGGAATGACCATCAAAAGAAGTCCACATGTTAGATGACTTGGAAAGAGTCGGAGAACCGGGAGTTTTCCAACGGACCAAGGACATCACACACGTAGTAGCACCTTCATCAATGGCCGCACATTTGATGGTATAATTTGAGTACTCCACATGGATTTGGAAAGCCACATGGTAAGGAAAGCGATGCCTAACATATATGATGTTAAAGTTGATAACTTTTGATCCACTGGGTTCTAGAGCTCCTAAATCATAGAGTAAGGCATTCCTTTGTGAGGGACACGTCTGGAGTACCTCCAAAGCTGAAATCACACAAGGGGTTTGACCCAAGTCCTCAACAATAGAGTAGTTCTGGGTGAATCTAGCATTTGGATTATGGGTAGAGCGCTTGATTACTCCTTGCAGAATACAAGGTGGTGGCCATGGTTTCTCAATCTGTAAATTCATCTCTAGAGGAGGAGGAGGATATTCTAGACAAGGAATAGCTTGTTTAGAGCTATAGTCTCGAGATCGAGTGGCTACGTCAATTTTCGCATCGACCATATTGATACATAAACGGTCATCATCTTGCGACTGCTGATTTTGACTTCCACCAGCCGCATTTCCAGCATTTGAGGAGCTCGAGGCTAAGTGTTGATTATGTAGGAATGGATTCGTCAGCATAGCAGGTGATTGAGATAATAGCCTCACAACTTCTGCAAGTTTGGGGCATAAATGGGTAAGGTGATCATCTATATAAATCTTACAGAGAAACTTCACTTTATGCCTTTCTCGTTTTCCCTCTCTAAAATTATTACCTGTCTTCTCATTATTAGTGTTTTCATTGGGTTTATTACCATTTTTCCCACCCTTACGAGTATTACATCCTTTCTTCTTATTCCCTCCTGGTTACTGGTTACCATTTGGGTTGGATGATGATTGCACAGAATGTACATCCACCGACTGAGTGGGGTTGGAAGACACAGACGAAGTTGGCCCTCCTGCAGAATGGCTTAGAGACAAATATTTCAACTTGTTTGTCACCAAGTTTGCTGACTTTACATTGGCGGCACCTACAATGCCATCAGCATGAGGTCCAGGATTGTTCCTAGGGTCGTAAGTAGACCATGGTGCGTTAGGAAGAAGGTGTTATAACACCCCAGAATGAGTGTATATCAAGTCTAACTGTTGGGCTCTAAAGATCGCTTCTTCCTCAGTGGTAACCTTGGAAGTGGAAACGTCCTTCGAGAAACGAGAGTGTAAAGACTTAAGAAACCATTCTAAAATAAGGTTCGAGGGTATAGGGGTCTTAATCAACCTCTTCTGTCTACGCCACTCTTGGATATGGTCCGAGATATGAGTGGTGGTATCCTGGCATAAAGTTGACAAAAATTCTAGGCCAGCATCATAACGGATGGGAAACTGGAAGTAGTTAAGAAAGACAAAAACCAACTGACTAAAAGTCCCATATGCCCCCCTAGGTAGCTCAATATACCATTTCGCAACAACTCCAATGAGGGTGCATTGAAATAATCTAAATCAAATAGAATCGTCATTAAGGGAATTTGATGAGCACCAAAGGTGAAAGGTAGTGACATGATCACCAGGATCCTATCCATTCTTACTGGGATGTCCGAACGAAGTTTGGTGGGGACGAGGGGCCATGTAGGATCATGACTCACGGGTTCGTTCATTAACTTACACAAATCTGGAATATTAAGCGTGGCTTGAAAAGGGAGACGTGGTTGAGGCATCTGGCCCCAACCTCTTGGGAAAGACTATTCTTGTGGAACTATAGGCCATCCAGGGTTTTGGTAAACACCATGGACCTATCTGGGATTATAAGGCCCTCCTCCAGGATGGCTCATATAGGGTTGGTTGGGTATCATTCCAACAGGAATGTTCTATTGAGGGTTATAGAAATTTCCCCTAGTCGGATTGGATCCGGGTTGGGGGTTTGCGAAAGTGTGAAACTAACCTCCTCCTGGTGGGAACCCAAAGGATAGAGGCATATTCATCATGCCAGAAGTATTGGTCAGAACCTGCACTATGGATGTAGGGTTGTAAGGGACCTTGAGCAGAAGCTTGTCTGCCAGGTTGACTATTCCATCCAGAAATAGGAGGATTGGACCCGGGGTTAAAAGCAGGCATGCCTCCCATACTAGGAGTCATTTAAGGGATCTAAGATCCACCAAATGATAAAAGAGTGTAGGGAAGTGTACTTCCCCCAATCCCAATGCTAGCATTAGGGCCAGTAGCTGGGATGGAGTTTGAAAACTGTGAAGTGAAGTTGGGCATACCATAAGAAAATGGACTAGAAGCCATAGGGATGGAATGAACATTGTAGCCCGGTGAGTGGCCAAGAGACCCAAAAGGGTTCAAGGCGGTAGCTTGAGCATTCACTATAGGCTAGGCCATAGTAATGATAGGTGCCTCCGACACTACAACCATGGAGGTTGTAGGAGTCGAATGGGTGCCATTAACTATAGTAGGTATGGGAGTCGAAGGGCTCCCAGTATTCTGAAGGCTAGGTTCAGTACTCATCCTTGTAGAATCGCAATTCTGAACAGTGGATGTGTGTTTACCACTCTTAATAATTCTATGCCTTTTAGAAGGCAAAGAATCGAAATCCGGTGGTAACTGTAACAAGCAACAGGACCAACAGGGAGGCTGGTCTGACTCCATGATGACTTAAGACTCTAAAGACAAAAAATATATCCTAAGTCCAACTAGTAATCAAAGAGCACACCAAAAGTCAAATGACCAATATGCATGCAAATGGGGTAAAGTGGCTGAGTGGCCTCCCTCCCTAAAGAAGGTATGTCTCTCCCAAGAGGGGCCTGAGACTCCCTGCTAAAGATCGGAGGTAACAAAAGTAGTTATAATGGCCCTCGTAGGATTAACAACTAGTCGGTCAGATCCCCCTAGAGAGGTAATCCTCCATAAAGTCTGTGTGTTGTTCGACCATTATCTGACCCAGGGTACCTGTAGAATAACCCCTACAAGTAACCTATGAGAGACCTAAGTCAAGCAACTAATAAACCATTATATAATCGATGCATAGAAGAGTAGTCGTAAGTCAGGTCCACTATATGGGCAGGGTAGCAAAGCCCAAAACCTTGAAAGTACCGCCTCTCATGGAGGTAAAAGCACTAGAAAGATCCCTAGATACAAATAGATCCCTAGAAATATCTCTTATGCTAGGAAGGTATTGGGGGGATATCCCTTCAACCAACTTCGTGTGACCTCGTGATTAACTCCGGTGTGAGCGGAGCCTCCTGATCTTACTAATTAGACAATGGATTTCTCCACTCCCTGACTCAGACACATATGTTGATTCAATTGCCTTGGAGAATTTTACTCACAAAATCCTATTGCAAGGCACAAAACCCTAGGCTATTTTGTGCACACTAGAAAATAAAATCATGACTAATCAATTTTAAATTATAGCGTTAATTTTAATGGCTATGATTACTCAAAAAGTTATGATAGTGAAACTCATGGTGTTATGACTCTGCAAGAAAAGTAAATATGAAGATAATGCAAAGTCCTAACTTTAACTTTCAATGAATGATATGCTTCTAAAAACCAATGCAATTTTCAAATTCAACTCTGCAATTCCGAAGTAAAATGCAATCTTTCACTATATGCACTAAGCTAATGATAATGACTACAAAAGACAAAAATGCCAAGCAATGCAAAATTCCTATTTTTTTTTGTATTTTCAATATAACAAAACTGAAAATGCATGGACTGAAATGTAACTTGATATATAGCCCTACTGTGTATAAAAAAGAGAAAACTCAAGCAGGATACCAAGCAGCAAAATAACCAACCCAATGTGCAAGGACAATAAAAATGAAAAGATGAAAAGAAAGACTTTGCCTAGAAATTCAACCAAAAGAGGGTTTCTTGTCATCCCACAAGCACTCAACAGGCACTACAGAGACCTAAGAAGACTCAACAAACATCAAATCCCACCCAGCAAACAACAAACTAGGAAAAAAGTCAATTCAAACTTATGTATGTGATTGTTCAAGAAAACAGAGCATATATACACAGCTTACAGTGAGACATCCCAGGTGTATACACGACTGTCAAGGAAAAAGGCACGTATATGTTTTAAAACAAGGCTAGGCAAGGGATAAAGAATGAAAATTCAGACCCAAAGTGAACAGGAGCTGTCAAGCAATGATACGACAAGAACCACAGTAAAAACAAGAGCAATCTAAGGATAAAAGTACTTCAAACCCTAAGAAAGAATATTCAATCCCCATTATGGTCGCCAATTTTGTTACGAGGAAAATCTCTCTATGGCTAGGGTAAACCACAAAAAATGGAAATGACTGCAGAAATCAACTCTATTCCAAACATGCGCTATATAAACCAATATGCAAGTGAGATAAGAAAGAGTCATGCCTCATCCAGATGTTCTATGAAGTCCATCGTTGAGCACTTGAACCCAAAGCTATATACCTGCAACTAGTTCTCAACAAACAAGAAAAGCAAGCATGTGGTTATAATGTAAAAGGTTAGCACATTAGATAACATAATCCATTAATAACATAACAAATACACCCATGGATAATAACTCATATATTTTCAAGATATCAATTGGATGGGAAAGGAGTATTTCTATTAATGCATGATCAACAAAAGAATAAATATTATAGACTTCTATGTCGGCACGATTCAGAACCAAGAAACTAAGTTCCTTCCAATTGGGCCTCCACCACTTCAATCCTCCACCAAAGGCAAGCTCATAGAAGGGAGAAAATGAGGTTATCCATCAATAAGGGAAGAGCTTGGGGGATGAACACTGTGTTCAGAATTAAAGGACAAAGGGATGCAGACTCAATATGAAGTAATAATTTCTCCAGAGTAACTTTGCTCTCAAAGTTGAATTCTTCTCCTCTTCCATGGCTCAGAATTGGCCCATTTATAGCCTTCAAAATGGAATTGAAGGGTCGAGTCGGAACATTTCATTATGGAATGCCAAGGATCAGAGCTCTCCTATCGTGACATGGAAACCTGACATTTAATTTTCATTTTCTGGCACAAATATCGATGTACGTGGGTTGTAGTGGATCATATTGCGTATACGCTTGCTGTATAGTGTGCAAGATGCGTATAAGTGGAAAAAATTGTATTTTTGTCTATGGATTTTAGTAATAGGGAAGATACGTTTGCATAGGGAAATGGAATAAGGCCCTCTCTGCAAGATTGCATAGGGTGAGGTAAATCTTTCTCTAACACCATCGCAATAGAGAGGAGTTTTATGTTGTATGGCATATGTGCTTACACCACACATAATTATCCATGCTTAAGAGTTTTCTCTAGTAATTAACATATTTATTGATTTTCTTATATACGTAACAATATTTATTTACACATTTTATTCACTGTGATTGACATTCTATTCTTAAATTCTAACGTGTTATGTATACAATAATTTCATAGGTCTTGTAACTAAAGGCTATCATGGATGTATATGTTGTGGACCTTCTCTGAAGGATAGGTGGTCCAACCACCTATGAAATACAATTTACGACTGCTCGAGGGTATTCCTCCCAGAAGAACACCCTTATAGAAGAGCAACATTCTCTTCCAATGGTAAACCAAAGAGAACCCAAACGTCTGCAATAATGACACCAACAAAATGGCTTAGAGCATATGAGAAAGAGAAAGAAGGATATTACAGAAATGTTTGATTCAAATGGGGAGCCTATGTTCAATGATCCAGAATTCCTCAACAACTATGTTGAGAAATTTCCCATTGGGATGAAAATTAAATCTATCTTTTATGAGCTCCCCTATTGAGAGCATCTTAACATTGCCCACTTACTATATCCCATGCATATATTTAAAAATGTTTCATATTCTTTATGGAGGAACATATCATCGAAAGAAAGTGACACATTGGTTGTTAGGAGATATCTTAATTCTTCAAAAACTAAAAAGAAACATTGGCCAAGACAAGAAAGCAGAGGAGAGGCTAGTCCCTTGTTGGCCCTTGACTAAGTTTTGGATATCCTTGGTCATGTTTGACCTATTTTGGGACTTCGACAGGCTAGTCAAAGGCAGAGCGCAAGTCAAAGTGGAGATCGCGGGATCTCGGCCCCTTTTTAGGGAATTTTTGGGATTGGGGTTTATGTAACGGGTATGGGGATGTCAGCTGTAATGATCCCAAGCCAAATTCTGGCATGGAATCACTAACTACCACTGGTTCGTGATCGTGCCAGTGTTTATTGAGCTATTAAGTGCATACAAGATTCATTCAATCATCATACATTCAAGATATAGAAGCACAAGCAAAGATCTGACCCTTTTATTATAAGCAATGTAGGATCAATACAATAGATGGCCGATCTGGCATAAACCGCAGACGGCCGTACAAACAATAGATATGAGTTGCTACAAAATGCTCCCGTCAATACAAAGAAGCCTTTAAAGGCTAAATAAGTAATGAATACCAGTGTCAAGCAGATCTGAATGTCGAACCCTTCAACCAAAGAGTGCCACGCTCCAAGTAGAGACAAAAGCCCTCAATAATTCGGCCTTGATGGAAGAATGCTCCAAACGAGCCCAAACTCAGTCAAGTAATAGATCAGGGTAGTGGGATCCTCCTCTTGAAGTTTCAAGCCCAACGTACAAGGAAATCCTCTCCAAGTGTGAAATATTCTAAGAGAGTTGCGCCCTCCTGAATAGCTAAATCGAACCTTCCTCAATGGTATGGTGCGCCCTTGCTGGAAATTCCCCAATAATACGGTCTTGCTATCTTCTGGGGCTCTAGAACGAGATATGATGAGAATAGAATGGTGTGGAGGAATATTTCATCCCCGAGACCAAGCTGTGGAACAAGGTGAGTGGATATTTCACCACTGAGTTTCTCACAAGGGTTTGTACAGCAAACCCCCAAACTGAATGCTCAAGAGCACTAACAAGAAATATACCAAAAATCAGGATTCCTCATAGGTGCGCCCCAGCCTCTTACTTATACTTTTCCCTTCTGATTCTCTGTTGAGTTAGGTTAACTCCCAGGGTTAACTTCTATTCTTCTATTGAGTTATCTTTTACTCCTTTTATCCTTTTCCTTTCTCAATTCAACTTAAAAATATAACTTTAGTCTAGTTGACTTCCCCCCTCAGTGTGAGACTATGACCT
>CBVK0101626154.1:0-28139 GCA_900067695.1 Picea abies | reverse complement strand
TGAAATTGCTTGTCCTCAAGAAATTCCAAACCTGCTTCTCTAACCACGTGCTCCTTTTCCCAAGTGGCATCCTTAATGGATAAATCCTTCCACCTGATCAGGTACTCCTTGATGCTTCGGTTTCTAAGCCTCTTCTCTCGGATTTTCAATATCTCTTCCGGAATTAGAATAAATTGTCCCTCTTCGTCCATGGGGGGTAATACCTCAATAGGTTTGATGTGTTGGCCGAGGGATTTCTTAAGACAGGAGACATGGAAGATGTTGTGTATTTTGCTGCCCTGTGGAAGCTCCAGCTCATAAGCTATGGCCCCTATCTTTCTGCTGACCCTATAGGGACCAAAGAAACGTGGCTGCAGTTTCTCTGCTCCGCTTCTTTTAATGGAATCCTGCCTGTATGGTTGCAGTCTCAGATAGACTAAGTCGCCAACCTCAAAGGTATGATCAACTCGGTGCTTGTTTGCTTGGACCTTTTGTTGGTTTTGTGCCCTTTGTAGATGATCCTTCAACTCCCTGAGAATATCTTGGCTCTGCTCGATCCAATCCTGTACCATAGGTGCCCTGCTGTCACCAAACGCAATCTCCACAAACGATAAAGGATCATAGCTATACAAGGCTTGAAATGGTGACATGCCAATGGACATGTACTGGGTGGTGTTGTAGCAATACTCTCCCAGATGCAACCATCTGGCCCATGCTTTCTGTTGCCCTGTCACATAGTTTCTGAGGTAGCCCTCCACCCATTTGTTGACTATCTCTGTCTGTCCATCCATCTGAGGTTGATAGCTGGTGCTAGGGGTCAAGGCCGTACCAACCAACCTGAATAACTGCTGCCAGAAAGTACTCATAAACTTGTTATCCCTATCGCTGACAATGGTCTTGGGTAGGCCGTGCAACCTGAAAATCTCCCTGAAGAACAGTTCAGCCACCTGTGTTGCACTGAAGTCAGTAGCTATGGTGAAGAAATGTGCAAATTTTGTTAACCTATCCACCACTACAAATATGTAGTCCTTCCCTTGCGTCTTTGGTAGTCCAGTGATGAAATCCATGGATATGCTTTCCCACTTGTGCTCTGGAATGGGCAAGGGTTGCAAGAGTCCTGCTAGGTGCGTGTGCTCATCCTTGTTTTCCTGACATGTAGTACACTCTTTGACGTGCTTAATCACATCCTCCTTGAGACCCTTCCAAGAGAAACTTTCTCTCACCTTCCTGTACGTCTTGTTGATCCCCTGATGTCCTGCCATTGGTGAGTCATGGCATGCCTGCAATAATTTAGCCTTGAATGTCGATCCAGGAACCAAGAAAATTCGGTCTTTGTAGTAGATGAGGTCATTTATAACCTTGAAATATTCATCTTGTACCTGTCTGTCCAGTAGCTGGCATGCAAACTGATCCTCTGCATACTCCATCACTAGATGGTCTTTTTGGTCAACTGTTACCCCTGTTATGGCAAAGATGGATGGCCTCCTGGATAAGGCATCAGCCACCACATTGTTCTTCCCCTTGACAAACTCAATATCAAAGTCGTAGGCCTATATTCTTCTTACCCATTTTTGTTGCCTCTCATTGACGTCCTTCTGTTCCAATAGATATTTGAGACTGTTATGATCTAACTTGACCACAAACCTGGAACCCACCAAGTATTGCCAGAATTTAGCTAGTGCATCCATGATAGCCAACATTTCTTTGTCATAAATGTTGTATATTAGTTCGGGACCCTTGAGATTCCGACTCTCATAGGCAAGAGGGTGCCTCTTTTGCATCAGTACGGCCCCTATTCCTTCCCTGGAGGCATCACATTCCAAGGTAAAAGGAAGACTGAAATCTGGAAGGGCTAAGACTGGGCACATACTCATCACTTCCTTCATCTTATCCATCGTTATTTGAGCCTCCTCGTCCCACTTGAAGGCTCCTTTCTTAGTCAAATCAGTCAAGGGTGCACATAGCTGGGAAAATCCTTTGACAAAATTCCTGTAATACGTGCACATACCCAGAAATCCTCTCAATTCGGTGAGTGTCTTAGGAGTAGGCCATTCCATGATGGCTTGTATTTTCTCTTGATGTACCTATACCCCCTTTGCCCAGATGATGTGTCCTAAATAGAGGACCTCTGTCATTCCAAACTCACATTTGGACTCCTTAGCATACAGTGACTGTTCCTCCATGATTGACAAAATTTGAACCACATGCCTAAGATGCTCCTCCCACGTCTTGTTGTAGATAAGCAAGTCATCAAAAAATACCAACAGGTACTTCCTCAGCTTCTTGTTGAACAAATGGTTCATACATGATTGGAATGTAGCAGGGGCATTGGTTAAACCAAAGGGCATCACCAAAAACTCATAATGGTCGTAGTGACATCTAAAAGCAGTTTTTGAGATGTCTTCCTCCCTCATCTTGATCTGATGATAACCAGAGCGAAGATCAATCTTCGTGAAGTAGATGGCCCCATGTAGTTCATCCAACAGTTCATCAATCCTGGGTATTGGGTACCTATTTTTTATGGTCTTTTTGTTCAAAGCTCTGAAGTCAAAGCACATTCTCATAGTGCCATCTTTCTTCTTCACCAGCACTACTGAAGAAGCAAAAGGGTTGTTGTTGGGCCTGATGTGCCCCATGTCCAGAAGTTCCTTGATGGAATTATCTATCTTGTCTTTGTACTTCTTGGGGTGTCTGTATGGTGTGGTGATAACTGGTTTGGCCCCTTCCTCTAGCTCAATAATGTGATCAAACCCCTTATCTGGTGGTACCCCTGGAGGAATAGGCCCAAACACTTTGTGGTGCCTGTCAAGGATTTCTTTGATCTCTAGAGTGTAGTGAACCTTGCCTTGTTCATCCACACATGTCATAATCCTGCATTCCACTGCGTATACTATCTCGTCCCTCCAAAAGATGGCCTCCATCCTCTTGGGCTTGACTACCTTTGCAACATTCCCTGTCATAGCCCTCAGTACTACCTTTCGTGCACCTTCCTCTGTGAATGGCATTTCCATCGTTTTGTAGTTGGTGGTGATAGGCCCCAATGTGCTGAGCCATTGAACCCCTAGGATGATGTTGGTGTCCGAAAGTTCCATGACATAGACGTCCTGTATTAGCTCGTGCCTACCCAAGGTAAGCTTCATGCCTGGAATATATCTGTCACAGGGTATAGTGCTTCCTCCTGCAACCTCCACTTTGAATCCTTCAAATTCTACCATAGGTATGTGCCTCCTCTTCAATAATGTTGCATCAATGAAGTTGTGGGAAGCTCCTCCATCAATCAAGACCAAAACTCTTTGACCCTGCAAGACCCCTCTCATTCAGAAGGTGTTATACCTGGGTACCCCACTGATAGATGCCAAGGTGGCCATACTATCTTGTCTCGTGGTCTGTTCCTCCTCTACTGCCTCAGTTGTTTCTGCCTCCATGTTCTTTATCTGGCCAATCTCATCTTCCTCTTCGTTGTCTGAAGTGACCTCAATGTAGTGCACCTGACCATGTCCCATGCACTTGTGTGATAAGTTCCATGGTTCCTTACATGTGAAGCAGAGTTTCTTCCTTCTCAGTTCAGTGTTGTCATCTATTCTACCACAGCCTCTATCAAAACCCTTAGGGTCACATCCTCCCTGGTTTAATGGAGGCCTTTGATCTCTTCCACCATTGTTGAGAGGTGGTCTGGGTACAAATTTTGGTTTAGCAGCTAGACCTAGATCCCTTGTCTTCCAAATGGCTTCCTGTAGGCTGGTAGGCTTGAAGGCCTTAACCTAACCCTTCAAGGGTTCCATCAATCCTTTTGTAAAGAGCATCATGAGCCTGGTTGGGGACATATCTTGCACCATCACTGCAAACTCAAAACTACCCCTGCGATTTGTCCTAGGTTGATTTCTGAACCTGAGTTGGCAATACTGATCTAGGGACATTTTTCTTTGGACCTTCATATCCAAACTATAGTATTCTTTGGCACTCCCTTCCATTTGTTCCACAAATTCTTCTACCTGTTCATGTTGCCCTTGCTCATCTGTGAATGTGGGCATGTAAGGTCTAGGGTTAGCTCTGCTACCTGAATGTCGACCAAGCTGATCGTCTGTGAACGCAAGTATGTATCGTCTCTGATTGACCCTGCTACCCATCTGACCCTGGCCCGTGTCTCCATCTAGACTTCCTTCGGATCTAACTACTTTCTCCGAATTATATCTGATCGCCTCATGGATTTCCTTGGATCCACCAGCCTCCTTGTTCCCGTATGTATGCAAGTTCTTCCCTTGATGAGTCACTTGCGTTAGAAGTTCATTTAGCTTGGATTGATTCTTGTTCATTATCTGCAGGTTTTCGTCAACCCTCTTCAAAGTTTCAGAGAGTTCATCCTGTCCCCTTCTACTGGTTTCATGGTACTCATCCAAGTGTTGGACCAATGTGCTTTCCAAACGATTGACGGATTGCTGGAACTTGTCAAATTCTACTGTTATGAAAGCCAAGCCTAGAGACTCATGGTCATCCCCTGACCCTTCCATTTCGGCCTCTGTTTCACTGCTCCGTTTAGTCCTTCTACCCATGAGAGCACCACTGTACCTCTGTATGCATTGATCCTTCCACAGGTTTGGGGGGATCGAAGCTCTGATACCACTGTAATGATCCCAAGCCAAATTCTAGCGTGGAATCACTAACTACCACTGGTTTGTGATCGTGCCAGTGTTTATTGAGCTATTAAGAGCATACAAGATTCATTCAATACATGAAGATCATCATACATTCAAGATATAGAAGCACAAGCAAAGATTTGACCCTTTTATTATAAGCAATGTAGGATCAATACAATAGATGGTCGATCTAGCATTAACAGTAGATGGTTGTACAAACAATAGATATGAGCTGCTACAAAATGCTCCCATCAATACAAAGAAGCCTCTAAAGGTTGAATAAGTAATGAATACCATTGTCAAGAAGATCTGAATGTCGAACCCTTCAACCAGAGAGTGCCACGCTCCAAGTGGAGACAGAAGCCCTCAATAATTTGGCCTTGATGGAAGAATGCTCCAAACGAACCCAAAATTGGTCAAGTAATAGATTAGGGCAGTGGGATCCTCCTCCTGAAGTTTCAAGCCCAACGTACAAGGAAATCCTCTCCAAGTGTGAAATCTTCTAAGACAGTTGCGCCCTCCTGAATAGCTAAATCGAACCTTCCTCAATGGTATGGTGCGCCCTTGCTAGAAATTCCCCAATAATACGGTCCTGATGTCTGTTGGGGCTCTAGAACGAGATATGCTGAGAATAGAATGGTGTGGAGGAATATTTCATCCCCGAGACCAAGTTGTGGAACAAGGTGAGTGGATATTTCACCACTGAGTTTCTCACAAGGGTTTGTATAGCAAACCCCCAAACTGAATGCTCAAGAGCACTAACAAGAAATATACCAAAAATCAGGATGCCTCATAGGTGTGCCCCAGCCTCTTACTTATACTTTTCCCTTCTGATTCTCTGTTGAGTTAGGTTAACTCCCAGGGTTAACTTCTATTCTTCTGTTGAGTTATATTTTACTCCTTTTATCCTTTTCCTTTCTCAAGTCAACTTAAAAATATAAATTTAGTCTAGTTGACCTCCCCCCTCAGTGTGAGACTATGACCTAGTGGGGGTGCCCAGGCCACTGAGTCTCCTCATCACCTCTCTAATAGGTGGGGGACATTACACAGGCCACTGAGTCTCCTCATCACCTCTCTAATAGGTGGGGGACATTACATCGGCCCATGGGTTTACCCATGTTTAGGCCCTTTTGTAATGTATAAATAGAAAACTAGGCGATGTAAGTAAGTGTGCAATGCTAGGTGCTAAGTATTGTGCTAAGTGCAAGTAATTGTAAGAGGCTCTGTGCTTAGTGTCTGTTGAGGCGACAGAGTTAAGTGCAGGTCATCTGTAGTGCTTTGTGCACAGATTGTGAGAAGTTTTGTGATGTAGACTAACTCAAGGAAGGAGGATCTGGTGAGGTGCACACAGATCTCCTGTCCTCTGTGGACTAGGGTTTTGATGCCCTGTGCCTGTAAGAAGCTTGACATAAGATAATAGAAGAGAAGAAGAGTTGGTGGATGTATCCCTACGCTGGGGTGAACCATGTATATCCTGTGTTATGGTTTCTTTTTGCATTATGGTTATTGTATTGTTTATGTGATTTATGCTTAGCGTAATAATGTATGTCTAGATGAACCTGATATGATAGCTTAGTGCTTAGTGATGCAAATGAATGCCAGATCTAATCTATTTTGATGTGCTTAATGTTTGAATGTGTTAGATCTAGTTGAATACTGTGTTGTTCTATAACTAGGGTTTTGACCTGCGATGTGAATGAAGGTGGATTTCTGATGAATGTTAACTACTAAGTGTTATTGCTAGAGTGTTGTAATCATAGATCTGTGTCCCAACTAAGGTTGAAGACACTAGAGTCCTGCAACCACCCCTGCCTCTAACTCGTGTGAGACTTCATTTACTTCGTAGGTGTTGCCGAAAGGGTCGGTAGTTAAGGTTTTGTTGGTGCGATGTTGAAGCGTTGAACCCCAGGTTTGCCCCTATGACAACAAATGGTTCTGTTTCTGGGACCTGAAACTATGATTGTTGGGAACTAAAGAAAAGAGAGAAGAAAAGATAAAGCTATGTATATAGATTTGCTACTTTAGTGCGCATTATTCTACTTGATCGTGAAGCTTTGTGCTAAGAAAGGAATCAGATCTGAAGAAAAGAGGTAAGATCAGTGAAAAGTTTTGTCAAAAGAGGTAAGATCTGAAAGATTTTTGCTCTAAGAAAGGTAAGATAAGTGAAAGCTTTTGTTTCGAAAGTATGGACCTAGGTATGTCTGATAAAAAAATTCCTAGTCTGAAAACTAGGGCACACTTAGAAGAAAGAAGATTTGATATGAGTAGATTTGATAGCAATAATGAAAGATATGTTATTCCTAGAATGTTTGGACTAACAAATGGATGTAGGATCCTAGAAATAATTTTTTGTAGGTTAATTACTGTGACCCCATTGTGCAGTATAGGAAAGGTTGGGGATCATTTAAAAGAAAGAGAGAATCAACCCTTTGTTACAGTTGCAGAAGACCGGGACATTTGGCTAAGGAATGCCCTAGTATAAATTGTAGTTGTCTTTGTTGTAAAGCTATGGACCATGAAGTTTTGGATTGCCCTATAATGATTGCTAAAGTTGAAAATATGAGACAAGAAAACCATGAGGGAAGCCAAGAGACTAAGATTATGGCAGAAGCCCAGAAAGAATCAGAGACTGTATTATTGCAGATGAAAGAAACCCTGAATGAGCATAGAGACATCAATCTATCACAGATCTTAAAAGAGAAAGAATGCATAGAAACAAGAATAGGAGACTTTGACATAGACTGTGTTCTGGATGAGCAAACACAGGTGAATATTATGACAGAAAAAACTTGGGAAATTTTGGGAAAGCCTAATATGGTCCCTTCATTAGGAGGAATAGGATTATTTAGAGGAAACATGATAACCCTATGTGGAAGACTTACCCAGACACCTATGAGTGCCCATGGCACTTCGACAGAGGAATAATTTGAGGTCATTAAGTTTATTGAGAAGAATGCCCCATTTTCTATTTTGGTAGGAAAGACCTAGATTGAGAAAGATCAGATCCGAAAAAAACAAGAAGATGAAGCTCTAGAATAGAAAATGTAAGAGTTAAAGGATTTCATGACTAAGAGAATAACACACTTGATAGAAGCACAGGAAAATAATTTGAAGCTACTAAGGATCAGAGACTTGGATGTCGAAGTTGACAGAACACAGACGAACTTGAAGAACCTGTCCATACAAGAGAGTAGGGCACCTACCCCAGAAAGAGAATAAGTATTACAGTCGAACCCTATGAAATACCATCAACAAAAAGAAGTTACTATGCCAAGAGAAGATAAGAATCATAACGGGAAGAGGAACCCAGTAACACAGATTACAGGAAAAAAGGATAGAAATCTCAGCAAGAAGAAAGCTAGGTTAGAAAAATTGTAAGAAGCTCTAGAAAGAACTTTGCAGAAGGAAGGTTTCCAGAACTGGAACTTCGTCGGAATACCAGTACAACACATATTGGCACTTCTCCATGACGAAGAAGTATGACCGTTGGAGGCATTATGACCGTTCGATAGACGCTCTCGAACGGTTAGAAAAGGAGTTATGGCCTAAAAGTTCGCCATTGGACCGTTGAGACCGCACCATAAGGGATGGAATTGCATTGAATAAGGCTTTGCAACCCATTGGAAGAAACTATTATGATGTTTCCTATTTACCCCGTCGAACATTGCACCCAGAACACTTTTGCAAACAATGATTATTCGAGCCCACAGAGAACTAACTACTACCGCATTGTGTTTATTGAGACTTCGCCACCCGTTCCATTACAGTGAGTGTTTGATCACTGATTTGAGAGACCTGATCTCCAGTGTGCATCTTGGATGACATTAGTGCAGCAGAAAAGTTTGTCGAAGAAATTATAATCTATCTGATGGCAGAGAAGGTGATGTCCATAGGAGTTCAAGCCTCATCAACGCGAGGAGTGCAAGCCTCCCTGTCGACGGTTCATGGACCTAGACCATCCAGAGATGTGACTAAGAAAAGAACCAAGCATCGTGATGACTTGGTGAATGCAAAGCTAATCCCATCCATCCTGTCCGACTACATCCCACCCTTGGCTGGTGTAGTGAGTCGTGACAGTGCACCGAGAGACTTTCACTACACACTCATCATTGCGTACCTCCCAAAGGGAATATGTGCAATCATACCACAGTGGGAGAGTATTTTTACCTTGAAGATCAGCGACTATAACTTAGGATACCGAAAGAGCTATGGCATGCTTGCACCTCACAAGTATTTGACCAAGACGAAGGGGAAGAAGTCGAAGATCATCCCCCAGCCATGGACTATGGAAATTGTGAGGTCCACTATCCTGAACGTGATGAAGATACCACACTTTGGAAGGCACCAGGAGGTTAACACATGCATTAAACTTCTGTTGTCATGCTTCCATGGTCGTTATGTGTGGCTAGAAATATGCATCACTGTCGATCAGGGGTTGATCCATAGGATCACCAGATTAAGCATGGAGGGACCAGACACACAAGAATTTTATTCAGGGAAGGCTCCAGATCTCACCCTGGCACAGAAGATTAAAGACACCTATGGTGATGTGGAAAAGGGGAAGCGAGGCTAAAAGGTAGCCTCCATTCAGAATGGTGTAGTGTGCCTATCCTGCAAATTGATTGCTGGTAAGCTAGTCTGGAAGAACAGACCCATGCAGGTCACAAGGTTTGTCATTGAACTCATAGGAAAATGCTTGGAAGGATTACAAATGAACTGGGCGAGCTACCTAGTCAACCGGTTAGAATAGGACTACCGCAAAGCTCGAGATCAGGGCTATGAGTTCCATTTTAGCTGGTTGTTGATCCTCATCATGTTCACTACTTGGGAGATGCTGGAAGGTGCGACCTTCCCATAAATTGAGCTGTCTGAACCATTATCCGCGAAGTTCACCACGCTCTGGTACTCGAGCGATATGGGGAAACAATGGAAGTCCAACACGGTGTTCCATACCTACTACCTAAAGTTGAAGAGGGCTTTTGAGTCTTTCCCTCGTATGACACCGAATTCCCTTCAAAGGTTTAGACCATTAGTGAAGTTCCATGCATATAGGCATTTTATCTATATCACTGCGTGCGTAGACGAAAGTAAAGAAGAACTCTAGTCATACTACAAGCTCATTGAGGAGGACATGGAAGAAATAACTAAGGAATGGCACACAAAGTTCCTTATACCAGTCGACTAGGTCGACCTATTCGACCCCGACCTAACTGGAAGTCTGGTGGTTACTTGAGAATAATATGATGCACCCAGCAGTAGCAGAAAGAAGAAGAAAGAAGAGCTACATGAGTTGAACAATGTATCATAGGAGACTGCTTCAGTTTCTCCTGGAGGAGGAGGTAATGAAAAAGTAGACAAAGAAGAGAAAAATGGGGAAGAAGACAAGTAGAATAAAGGAGAAGTAACACCTCCACAAAATCCCCCTAATGACACAGATACATATAGGAAAAGAAAGGGCTCCCCCATGAAACCTTCTTCACAGAAGATGTCCAAAGCTAGAAATCCCAAGATGGAGACTGTACTCATGGTGGATGACATCGACCTAATCATCACTGCTGTCTCAGATACTGCAGAAGATATTTTACAGTGCAATGAAGCAAAACAAGAAACCATGTACGAAAGTATTGAAACAGATTTGCAAGGAGTACAACAAGTCCAGTCGCACAGTGTCCACTACACCTCCACCATCAGAAGAGATAGAGTTGGTAGATGAACCTACCCAACTCCACAAAATAGCTAATGTGACCAAAGCTCGCCTTTGTCGCGTGAAGGAAGAAAAAGAACAGGCCATAGTGGCCCTGAAGCAAGGACAAGAGGAATTCATAGAGAAATGTCGAGTTGCGCAGCAGGAAAAAGATGACCTCCAAGCGAAGTTCGCAGAGGATAGAGCTCAAATCTAGCAGGAGAAAGAACAAATTCTCACGAAGCAGGTCGTAGTCAAAGAAATAGTCAATAGAGCACTTCACTCTGTGATGGGATTAGCACAGATAGGAGAAGACCCAGTGGAGAATTAAGTGGCGAAGCTTGTTGAATCCATTCATCAGCTTCAACAGAGAATAACAAAAGTGGAGCTACAAACAGTGCCAAGCACTCCACAGGAATTGCGAGACCAGAGAGAAGAAACAACCTGGAGCGCAGTTGAAAGGATCAAAGAATTAGCCACAGAATGTAAAAAACTAAGAAGTCGTAATGCGTAGACTTATGAGAGACTTACCGAGGACCCTGAATTGAAGACATTGAAGTCACAGCTCCAGGAGGTAAAGCAGCAAGAAACTATAGTAAAAGCACAATTGAAACTCCTATCAATAGTTGAAAGTGTTAGCACCAGAAGTCACCTCTGGATTATTGTAGAGGTAAGTAGAATACCCATCAGAATTATATGTCACAGGTTGGTTATAAAGGGTCAAATGGGCACAATCTCGGGAAAATATCGTCTTAACTCAGAAAACTGGACTGATATGCATAAGCAGGTGAGGTCTTGGTTCAACTTCAGTCAGTAAGTCATTGTAAGGGTCAGTAGAGGGAATAATTTGGTGAGAAAATGTAGAGGTCTGCCGAGGACATCAGGTCTTCCAACAGCCCAGAGAGGAAAAAATTAAACACAAGATCTTATTGAATTCAAATCTCAAAGAAACTAAAAGGAATTATGACAACACTATAATCAAACATTCATCATAATACAGTCATGGACCTCATCTCCTTCATCTCAGTGCTGGGACCGATAGCAATGAAGGCTTGGATGACACAGTTGGGACTTGGGAAAATGAAGGCTCAGGAACAGAGGTAAAGAGAGAAGTGATCGACCTTAGGGAACACATAAAATCTCAAGGCCAATATCTCTCTAGTAATTTCGACAAAGAAAAATGGTCGATCAAAAGGATGAAGGAAAACAAAGGAAAAATACACGTCGAGAGGAAAAATCTATAATCGAGTCTGCAAAAAGGGGAAAAGACAGGAAAAATCATAGACTTAGGCAAAAAACCACAACTTGCAAGAACATGACAAGATTAAGTGCTAACATTTGGCTCCACAGGGGATGGCATGCTCCCTGCAAGCTGCCAAGAACGTGCATCTCCAGTGCATTTCTTTGGGTTATGGAGTGTCTATTAAAAATGAAATAAGCATAAAACATGAATGGTATTTACAATGGTGGAATGCTGATTGCGGCTTTTAAGCAAAAACCTTTTTAGGAAGTGCCCATTTACAGGGCCAGCAAAAACTTCATCACCCTCCAGATTCTACAACCTGTAAGTATTATTGGGAAATGCCTCAAAAATCTTGAACGGTCTGATCCAAAGGGATTCAAATTTACCATGCTTTCCCTTGTCCTATCTAGGTGCATCCCATTTGAGCACTAGATATCCCAGCTGGAAATCCTCTTTTCTGCTCTCCCTATCAAAGGCCTACTTGATTTTCTGCTAATGGTCATGTGCTCTGTCCATCACCTTCTCTCTAGTCTGTTGTAGGGTGAGCTGGGAAGGAAAAATTGCTTCAGTCCCATATACAAGATGGAAAGGAGAGATACCCAGGGACCTTTTTGTTTTCACTCTATCAGCCCATAGAGCAAATTTGAGCTTTGAATCCCATGCTTTCTTGTTGTCTTATAACAATATTTTGATGATCTTTATCAGGATTTTGTTAGAGGACTCTACTAATCCATTTCCTTGTGGATAGTAGGGGGTAGAGTGAATCAATGAAATCCGAATTTCACACAAAACTGGATCAACGGTTCGGTCTTGAAGGATTTAGGATTATTAATGATGATTCTGGTTGGGCAACCAGACCCTATTATAATATCTTCGAGAAAACCAATGATCACCTTATGAGAAGCGTTCCTTGTGGGGATATCCTCTATCCACTCGGTGAAATAATATGTTGCAGTTAGGATCCACCTATGCTGACCACTTGAAGGAGGATGAATCTCCAAAATAAAATCCAGACCCCACTGTTGAGAGGAACATGAAGCCATTACATGCTTCAATGGCTGAGACTTGAGCTGCTATTTTCCAGAGAATTTCTAACATTTGATACAAGCCCCGACTTTCACATAGACATCAGTGAACAAAGTAGGCCAGTAGTACCCAGCCCTGAGTATTTTGTAGGCTCTGGTTTTCCATAAATGATGCTCCCCACATAGGCTGTCATGGAACTCAAATATAATCTTTTGGGCCTCCTCTAGGTCCACAAATCTTAAGAGCACTCCTAGGGGATCCTTCCAATACAAAACCTAGTCAATAAGGAAATATCTAATTGCTTTTAGCTTTAAAGCTCTTGCCTTTCTTTTTACCATACCATCAGGAGGTCGCAACTCTCGTAGAAAAAATATAATATCTTTGTACTAGGTGCATTCTGCCAATGGGGAGCTGTCCTGAGGGTTTTTATCGGAAACTTCAGCCTGTTTATTCTTTGAGAAAGTGTTGACGAATTTAACCTCCAAAGATTTACAATTAGATTCATCCAACAAATTGGCTAAACCTTGACCTTTAATTGACTTGGTGGGGTTTATTTCCAGATCAAATTCAAGGATTCTGGCAAAATCCACTTGCTCCTCCTCCCGTCTATGTCAGGCTGAATGAGGATGTCCTTTACAACAACATATGCAATGACCTTTGAGTGAAAAACATAGACTCTAAAAGCCTTGAGGGCTTGCACCAAGGGATAGGCCTTGTTCTCCATGATGTCATATCTGAATTATGCATCTCTAAGTGCTCTGCTAAAAAAAGAAATAGGCTACTCCAGCCTTGCATCATTCTTTTGTAGTAAAACAACGGCCACGATATCAAATGAATCAAAGGAAAAAAATCAGAAAATCCTTGGAATAATCAGGACTGATAAGAATAGGTGCTTCAGTCAATGCCTTCTTGATTTGGTTGAAGGATTCTCTGGATTCAGTAGTCCATTTTACTTCGTTCCCCTTCCTGAGCATAGTTGTGATATGCTTCGCCAATTCAACAAAATTTGAAACAAACCTTCTCAAAAAGTTGATTTTTCCTAGGAAGGATTGAAATTATTTCTTGGATTTGGGAGGTGATAAGGCTTGAATAGATTCTACTCTGCTTGAATCAATCTTGACCCCCTCATTCGATACAATGTGTCCCAACAATTTTCCCTCCTGCATGGAAAATAAAGACTTCTTGGGATTTAGGGAGAAACCAAACCATCTGCATTTTGAGAATACCATTTTCAGATGTTGACAATATTCTTTATCAGATTCGGAGAAGACTATTATGTCATCCAGATAGATGACCACAAATTTATATTCTCTTTCTCCAATAAAAGCGATGTCCATGGCTCATTGGAAGGTTCCTCCCATGTTCATTAATCCAAAGGGCATTTTGGCATACATGAATGTGCCCCAAGCAGTGGTGAAAGTTGTAATTTTTCTATCTTCAGGAAAGACAAATATCTGATTGTAGCCATCAATCATGGAAATCCTAGATGCACTAGTCACCCTCGGCAATTTGTGTTCCATCTTTGCCAACGGGTAATTTTTCTTCTTGGAACTTCTATTCAGGTTCTTGGAATCAACATAGAGTCTGATTTCTCCATTCTTTTTCCTTACTGGAACCAAGTTGGCCACCCATTTAGAATATCTTAAAGGGACGATGATTTGGGTGTCCAACAAATTTTTTACCTCCCTTTCCATAATAGGCAGCAACATATGATTTATTTGTCTTAATTTCTGCCTAAATGGTTTGGCCTCCTCCTTCAACGGGATATTATTCTCAATGACGACTGTGTCATTTGTTTTGAGGTATTCATAGGTCCAAGAAAACACATCAGCAAATTATTTTAATAACTCAATATACTTGGCTCTCTACTCCCTTGACAGGTTTCTTGACAACTTGACAAACTTGGGATCCTCTTCTGTACTGATATTACACTCAGCTACACCAACATCCTCAGTTGGGCCTTTAAAATTTACTACCACATCGTTCCCATCGAAAAATCTTTCTAAAGGAACTAGACCCTTTGGAATGTGGTTTCTAGGCAACTGAACAATATGGTGATTAGCAATTTTATTCAAAAATACATCAGCAGGGGGGCCACCTTCAAAGTCGTGATCTTGATCAATGTGTAATGCAAAGAACTCCTCAACAGAATAAAGAAATATTCTGATTTCAGGATCATCCTCGAATACCTTCCAATGCTTGATATTGTCAGGCACAGAGGGCCTATATTTTACCTCCATGCCATACATGAGCTTGGGTGGCAGAGGGATTTTAAAATTTCTTGCTGAAACAGCCAGAGAATCAACCATTATGTTTTCCTTTCTTGGAATAAATGAAATGTTGAAGGCTAAGAATAAATTATAAACTAAGTCCCACACCTCATTCCTGTAAGTCTTAAGCCTACGGTGCTTGGCTTGATAAACATTTTTTACTTGATGAACAATTAGTTCATCATCTCCAAATACTTCTAGCTATTCGATTCCCATGTCCTTTGCAGCCCTTAAACCTAAAACAAGAGCCTCATATTCTGCCACATTGTCGGTAGCTTCAAATTATAGTTTGTAAGACAAAGGTACAGTCTCTTGACAAGGTGACACCAAAACTACTCCAGCACTAGTCCCTTCTCTGGAAGAGGCCCCATCAAAAAACATCTTCCACATAGAAGTAGTTGGGGGAAGTATTTCAAGATAAGAAGTGGGTTGCTTTCTGATTTCAAGAGGAGCTTCAAAAGCATTTGCGAGATGTAATATACTGGATCCCAAATCAGTGTTCAAAGAAAAAATAGGATGGTTGATGGGGTTTTCTTCATCACTGATGACGTACGTGAGTTGCGCTTCCCTCTAAAGTCTCCTTTGTTCACCCCTGAACACAGGAATGGTGGCTTATGAAAGGTCCATCCGCAAAGTCCCCCCTAGTTTATTTATCCAAGATATAGATAGGAGCATTCCAAACCTAGGGGGAACATTGGCCACTACGATATCCATGATCACGCTCTTCATCGGTAGCTGGAATAGGGACATGGCCAAGTCTTTGATAACCCCAAGGCATTTCACCTTCCTGGAATCAAAAGAATACAGGTTGTTGTAAGCTTCTGTAACTTATGACCTGAGTTCTTCCATGACAATATTAGGCATAAGATTCTGGGATGCTTTGGAATCCATTAAGTCGTTATGCAACACCTTATCATGGATGTTCAATGAAGTGTAGAAGGGGGGAGAGGAATCATCTCCATATTCAACCAAATTTCTTAAGATGACAACTGGCTTTTCATCTTGTAAATTGACTGAGTTTGTGGGATGTATGGTGGGTTCAAGCATCAACAACTTAGAGATGATTCTTTTGAAATATTCATGCTTGACCAACTCTGAAAGGGGCATAGGGATCCTAATCTTCTGAACCTCATGCTCAAAATTAAAACAGGAGGGAGGTTTAAAAAATTCTTTTACCTCTGGGATAGGACCTTTGGCTATTGGTGGGGGTTTTGTGTTTCCCTCTCCTTGCTGTTGCTTGCTACATATTTGATAGGATTTTCTTCTCTAGTAGGTTCTTTAGGAGAAATAAGCTTTCTTGCTTTCTTCTTGGACCTAAGGTTATACCTATGGGAGTTGTCATTGACCTTGTCCCCTTTGCTTAACTCATTCAACTGAATATCCATGAGAGATTCCTCATATGTGACTGAGTTAAGTGAGGAAAGGAGGAGGTGTCCCCAAGATAGTGGATTTCTGGATCATCCATCCCCTTCTTCTTCATCAACAACCAGATTATTTTGGAGAGGGGTCTAGATTCTTTTATCATCTCTATCTCTACTCCTTTGGTCTCTTTGAATAATCTGAGGGGTATCATTAGGCCTCCTATAGTTACCTCTATTGTCAACATTTTGGGGATTTCTGTAGTTCTGCTTTCCTTCTAATTCATTTTTTTCCATTCTAACAGAAAGAGATTTTAGCAACTTGTCCATTTCATCTATTTGAGGGGGGGTAAAAGAGGAACTAGAAGTCGGGTTTTCGGACCTACCCTTTCCCCTGTCTCTATCATCTTTACCCCTAAGTTTGTCAGCTGCCAATATATTGGACTCTACTTCAAGGGTTGCATCTTGCATATGAGCCAAGGAGGTAGATCTTCTTTCTCTCATCAAGAGGCAAAAGTCAGGACTGAAGGCATTAGCATATGCCATTTTGGCAGAGATTTATGTAGGCTTAACTTCGGCTGGAATCTTTTTATAAATTTTATTAAATCTCTTCGAAAATTCTGAAACAGATTCTCCCTCCTCTCTCTTAAGTGCCCCAAATTCTGTAATACAATAAAGGAGGTCCCTTTTATTCCCCCAGTTCCTTAATAATGCATCATCCAGAGCAGTAATCCCGTTAATAGATCCAGGAGGCAATTTCTTAAACAAGTCCCTAGCATCACCATCAAGACTCTATACAAAAACTCTCATCCACACATATTCATTTTCGATGGCTTGAATCTCTGCAAATCTATAAAAGGATGAAAGGTGTTCTTCTGTAGTCACGTCTCCCTCCCCTGTGAACTAGGGCATGTACTTAAGGTAATCTTTGGATGGGAGAGCATTCATAGGCTAAGGTAAAACTAGAGGGGCGTATCTAGTAGCTAATATTTCAGCCATCCTGTTCCTAGGAGGATTAGAACCTACCATAGGGATAATAGGTGGAGGAGAGTTATGAGGGGATGGAGTTCAAACATGAGAAACTAGAACTGAGCCCCCTATAAGAGAGAGAAATGGCAGGGGATTCAGAGAAAATGCTTCAGGGATTGAAGGAATAGAGGTTTCCCTCTCCGTCAAAGGAGCAACTATAATAGGAGGAGGAGTAGTGAAGCTGGGAGAGGCAAAATTGACAGGAAATCTCCCAAAATTTAAAATCCTAGAAGCCCCAATAGATGGTGTAATAGGAAAATGAGAAACAACTACTGGAGTTGACATAGGAGGATAGTGAAAATCATCATAAATACCTGGTTCATCAGTAGAAGTACCTTCTCAAATGGCCTTTCCCTTTCTGACAATTTTCTCTAGGTCAACTTTAGGTGTTGCTAAAGGCAGTTGTGGAGTAGACCTCTTGTGTCTTACTCTAGAAGCCACAGCTGAAACAATGGAGTCACCAATGGATTCACATCAATGGAGTTACCAAGTGCACAGTAGCAATATTTGATGTACTAAGTTCTGATGCACCTTCAAAACTAGTAATCTTTGTCGTTCAATCCTAGGGAAAATATTCAATTTCATCCCTAGCAATGACACCATAAATGTTAGTACCGGAAGTCACCTCTTGATTTATACAGAGGTAAGCCCGATACCCATCAAAATTGTATGACACAAGTTGGTTATAAAGGGTCAAATGGGCGCAATCTCGGTAAAATGTTGTCTTAACTCACAAAACTGGACTGATATGCACAAGCAGGTGAGGTCTTCATTTAACTTCAGTTAGTAAGTTGTAGTAAGGGTGAGTAGAGGGAATACTTTGGTGAGAAAATGTAGAGGTATGTTGAGGACATCATGTCTTCCAACAATCCAGAGAGGAAAAACTTAAACACAATATCTTCTTGAATTCAAATCTCAAAGAAACTGAAAGGAATTATGACAACACTATAATCAAACATTCATCATAATACAGTCATAATAATTCATGTGAATCAGTCAATCGTGAATTCTTTTAGTATCAGAGGCAAACAATATGTAGTAAGGAAAGTTGACTGTTATTAAACAAGAAGTCTCAAATACATATACATAACCAGAAAACCAGAGGCTTCATTAAAACTATACAATCCAGAAGCTTTGCTCAACCATCGACCCTAACAAAATATCAAAATGGAGTATTTATACTCAAACAACTTGCTCCCTTCAGAAGCACACTCTGGTCACTACATTCAAGGCTTGGTGTCTGCATCTTCTTCTGTTAGGATACACTTGCATTCTTTTGTCAGAGGCAAGATCAGAATAGAATGGGCTTCACAAGAAATCCATGACCGGGAACTTTCGACTGACATTCTACCCTCCATGGCCATATTTCCCATGCTCTCCATTTATGTGGTGAAATGAGGTTTCAACTACCTTCTTCATTCTCATTAATTTATTTTATTGGGATCAGGATGAGGCCTGATGCCCATGAACGTTCCAAGAGAACTCACAATCTCTTTTAGTCAATTATGGTGCCTCGAGGCCATACAACTCTTTTTTTGTAACTAACTCGGGTGGTCCAGCCTTTCGCACACATTCTTCCCATCACCCCATACAACCGTGGGCTATGACTTCATTCTTATCCCGCATGATATTTTGGGGTTTCACATTTCGGGAGTTTTCACTCCCCCTGATCTCCAATGTTCCTATGCTTGATCCCGCGAAATGACCCATCCAGATTAACGATCGAATCTCCTTCGATCATGACGGCCATGATCATCTCCTCGCACAACTTCAGTCATCTGTCATTCAATCAGGTGCTTACCTTTCATTCAACCCTGCTTCCATATGACCCTAGGCTATGACCGCAGGTCCAACTCTTAGGTGCATCACGATTTCTGCGTTTCACGAGTTCATGTTATACTTCATGCTCAAACCTCTGGGTCATGAAATCATGATTGCTCAGATCAGGTGACACACGTCTCTATGCATTGGATGACCCATATCATTACGAGAATTAGCGCTTCGCTAGCCTTCAAGACTCTACCCTCTTACTTTCCCGACTCATGAAATTGTGAAAAGACGATCATGTGCCACGCTTCCCTTAATTTGGATGGCTCAGATGAAGACATCGGTTTTTCGCATCTTGGGGCTTTGGGCTATGGATGCACCTCTACGATGAGAACCTTGAACTCTCAATTCCCAATCCTTCGACATTTCCTAACGTCAGATTAACGACCCTTGGCTCCTCATGATTAGACAACCCAGATCTTCCCTTTCGCGAATTGGGATTTTGCGATCCTTGCTGAACAATTTTACAACATTTGAACCCCCAATTCCCATGCTTTCTTGCCTTCATTGAACACTGAACTTGCTCGTCCACTTGACTTGAGTCCATATCATACCACTCTCAGTGCTACGTTCTGTAGAAATGAAGGTTTGAACAACACGACCGGGACTTGGGAAAACGAAGGCTCAAGAACAGAGGTAATGAGAGAAGTGATCGACCTTAGGGAACACAGAAAATCTTAGGGCCGATATCTTGCAGGCAATTTCGATAGGGAAAACTAGTTGATCAAAAGGATGAAGGAAAACAAAGGAAAAATACATGCCAAGAGGAAAAATCACAGACTTAGGAAAAAAACCAAAACTTGCAAGAACATGACAAGATTAAGCGCTAACAAAGAGGATGAAAATATTCCAAGAACAACGCGCGGATCAACAACAGATCCATGCCATACAGAGAAAAGTCATGGAAGTGACTTAGAAGCTCCAGTTAGTCCAGGATGCAGCTTGCATACTTTTTTAGGAGATTGAAGGACAAGGAGCAGAACTAGAACAAGCAGTCACTATAGTCAAACAACGCTTGGAAGGACCTGTCACTAAGGCAGTTATTAAAGAGTTCACCGAGCAGGAGGTTCTGGCGAAGAAACAGGTCGAAGCATCTTGAGCCAAGATAGAGGCTTTTGAGGTAGAGTTACCCAGATTAGAGTGACTTGGGATGAGTCACAGGTGAGTGTTGGGGGCTTGTTGGACCTTGACTAAGTTTTGGAGATCCTTGGTCATGTTTGACCTATTTTGGGACTTCGACAGGCTGGTCGAAGGTGGAGCGCAATTTGAAGCAGAGATCATGGGATCTAGACCCCTTTTTAGGGCATTTTTGGGATTAGGGTTTATGTAATGGGTATGGGAATGTCGGCCCATGGGTTTACCCATGTTTATTCCCTTTTGTAATGTATAAATAGAAAACTAGTCAATGTAAGTAAGTGTGAGATGCTAGGTGCTAAGTATTGTGCTAAGTGCAAGTAATTGTAAGAGGCTCTATGCTTAGTGTATGTTGAGGTTGTAGAGTTAAGTGGAGGTCATATGTAGTGTGTTTTGCACATATTGTGAGAAGCTTTGTGATGTAGCCTAACTCAAGGAAGGAGGATCTGGCAAGGTGTGCATAGATCTCTTGTCCTCTGCAGAGTAGGGTTTTGATGCTCTGTGCCTATAAGAAGCTTGACATAAGATAATATAAGATAAGAAGAGTTGGTGGATGTAGCCCCACGCTAGGGTGAACCACGTATATCCTGTTTTATGGTTTCTTTGTGCATTATGGTTATTGTATTGTTTATGTGATTTATGCTTAGCACAATAATGTATGTCTAGATGAACCTGATATGATAGCTTAGTGCTTAGTGATGAAAATGAATTCCAGATCTAATCTATTTTGATGTGATTAGTGCTTGAATGTGTTCGATCTATTTGAATACTGTGTTGTTCTATAACTAGGGTTTTGACCTGCGATGTGAATGAAGGTGAATTTCTGATGAATGTTAACTGCTAAGTGTTATTTCTAGAGTGTTGTAATCACATATCTATGTCCCAAATAAGGTTGTAGACAATGGAGTCTTGCAACCACCCCTACCTCTACCTCGGGTGAGACTTCATCTGCTGCACAGGTGTTGCCAAAAGGGCCGGTAGTTAAGGTTTTGTTGGTGCATTTTTGAAGCGTTGAACCCCAAGTCTGCCCCTGTGCCAACATCCCTCTTGGTCTTTCAAAGAAGGCAATGTCCCATGGATTTTGAAGAAAGAAGATCTTTCTTTGGAAAAGGAAGTTATATTGGGTGTGAAGGTGCCTTCTTTATATGGGTATTCTCTACGACGTTGCTTCACTGCGCGTCAAGACCATTTTCAGGGTTGAAATCACATGACCATTTGAACCTTCTAAAGGTATGACGTATGTCAAAAATATGAATTATTATTTGTAATTTTTATTTTTATGCCATGGGATAAAACACAAATAATTTTTAAGTGTTTACTTTGTAGTGTCATTATCCTTTGCTCGTGCGTGGGTGTGTGAACCATGACTTCCCCCATGAACTAAGGTGTTCCATATCTAAATTATCTGCATTTGTACGTTGGATCACATCAAAGGAGATTCATATGGATAGCATTCTATGGTGGCATCAAGAGATAGTTGAGATTGTTTGTATGTTTGAGAAGGAACTACCATCGAGTTTCATGGACTTGCAGGTTCATCTTCTAATTCACCTAGTATATGAGGTTGAATTAGTCGGGTTGGTCTCCTGTCGTTGGATGCTTTTTTAGAGAGGTACAAGAAGAAATTGAAAGAATTTGTTCCTCAAAGGAAAAAACTCGAGGGGCCTATGGCATAGGGGTACATATCACATGAGTCTTTCTATTATTCCAATGAGTACATCAAGAAGATTGACAACACACCAGGTGTAGTGATTTGGGATGACGAAAGAGATGAATAAAAAAGAGAAGGGGAGCTTCTCCAAACGAATGGAAAAAGGCACTTGATAAATAGTAAGTGACTTATCATTTGTCATATTTCTACACTGTAACTATTCACACTGAACTTCATAATGTATATTGTCATGATATCATATGTACTATATGTTGGTTTGATTTCATGAATACATGAACGAATTCATAAATTGATTCCATAAATAAATTCATTCTTTACAATTTGGAGGCAACAAAACCATGGTTCACATTGTACAAACAAAAGAGGAGGAAATGGGAAAGTGACAGGAAAGAATTCAGATGGTTGAATGGTAGAAGCATTCCTTATCCTGATCATTTAAAAGAAAATATGCCAATGATATGCCCCAACAATTGGGTTGTTGACCAAGTCAGAGAGAAATATGGTGCATCCGGTCTTTACCCGCGTTAAGAAGAAGATGCACTAAACATAGGGACTGGTTGCTACAACTCGGTAATAATATTTTTGTGTACATAATTTTTAACTTCGTAATGCACATTTGAATTGAAAGTACATCTATATTATTTATATTTTAATTGTCAGGTTATTAGACACATATTGACACTATGATTTTTTCATTTTTTTATAGGTTCCTTTGTTCCCATCTATATGGGCATATGGATATAATTTTCGCACAAAGGATGTCGATGATGGAAACACGACACAAGACTGTGGAGTGGAAGTCGAGTTCGACCAATCTAGTCGTGCTATCCACCGCTATCAAAACACCATACATGAGGAGTTAGATTACGTCAAAAAGATACACGAGATCATTCGAGTGGACTTCACTTCTTTCCAATGTGTTATTTTTAGGTGCAAGTGGTGGGACACCTTTGATTGGAATAATGTAAAGGAAGATCGTGATAGTGGGATGATATGTATCAACTCTAAAAAGATGTGGGATGAAGATAAGGAGACTTATGTTTTCCCAAAACACTACAACCAAGTGTGTTTTTACCCAGATGTGTTGGATAGGGATTGGTGGTTTGTATTAAGACACGACCCTATATCAAAACATATTTTTGAGAACAACAGTGTTATCATGCCAAGCAAGGAAGATAATGGGGCGATGAAAACAAAGAGTGATATGTACATGTTTTATTTCATATTTAATATTGGTGTTGTATCTTTTTGTTATATTCTTTATTTCGCTAATTATATTTTTTTTATTCATCTTCTAACAAAGGAAATGTTAAGTTAATTGTAACAAATCTTTGAACAATTTTAGTTGGTTAACAATAATTTTGATGCGTAATGTGATTGTATTTCAAATTATTTGTGATTGCATGGAACGTTTGTTATTTGAACATATTTATATGTCGCTGCATATATTTAAAAAAAACTCATCTTCTTTAAGTATTTCCAATTGTGAAATCCTGAAAAATGTTAAATGTCCAGTTGAACTTTTAATGGGATATGAAATTCTACTTTTTGTGCTGATACAATTAGATGTAATGATATGGTTGATATGCATGTTTAATAGTACAAAATTTTTGAGGATTTGTTAACATGATAATTCAAAAACTCAGTTTATGTTCATTTATTTTGTAGATTTAAAAGTAAGATTAACAAAAAAATGTGGTTTATAATTAAAAAATTAAATTTATAACATGATTTTGTGATAATTTGGTTCTTAACTAAAGTAGTGTTTGTTAGTTTACATACTTTTATCATTGCTTTTGAAAATATTTATAAAATTATGCCCCCAATGTTGAGTAAAACCACAATTAATGAAGTAATATTTTAAAAATTGATAGCAATCAACTTACAAAATAATGACAAAAATAACAATAGGAAGATTTGAATCCGTAAAATTTTAAAGCCAATAGAATTTTTATCATTGGAGATCATAACTTTTTTATAATAACAATTTTTAGTGTAGAAGAGACTATTCAAAATGAGTAATTAGTACAATGGAAAATAATATTTATTCATATGGAATTGTTTTTTGAAAAAAAAGAATAGTTAGAATGAATATGTATAATCAACTATCTATGCAATTATAGTTTCAATTTTATAATTATAGTTTAAACCATATTGAACTTTGTAATTTATAAAAATAAACATGACGATGATAACCATCTTATAACAAACATAAACAACATCTAAATACACATTTATATTTGCTAGATAACATCATCTAATTATATATACCTCTAGCACATATAAAAATTATTCATTAGCTAGCACACATATCTAATAATTTAATAGGGCATCTTCATTGTGATCACATCTAACAAAAGAAAAACATTTTCTAACATCATCATCACACACATCTAACAAGAATCATTTAACATACAATCTATCAAGCACATTTAACATTAAACATATCTAACATGACCTAAAAATGTACACATCAATATCAACATATAAATTAATTAAGTATATCATCATGATCAACAAGAAAAATGAACGTCTAATGAACAATGTTATAACATACACATCTATCAAGAACATTTAACATCTGAAACTAACATGAACTAACAATATACACATCAACATCAACACATAAATTAAGTAAATCATCAACATGATCAATAGGTCTTTCCTGCTCATGTAGGTGAGGTGAAAGAGGAAGATGAGGAATAGGTCTGGCATGCTCATCTAGGTGAGGTGAAAGAGGAGGATGAGGAATAGGTCTGACATGCTCATCTAAGTGAGGTGAAAGAGGAGGATGAGGAGTAGGTTCGGCATGGTCATATAGGTGAGGTGAAAGAGGAGGATGAGGAATATGTGTTGCCTCCTCATGATCTGGGTGAGGTTAAGGAGGATGAGGAGGATGTGGATAAGGATGACCATGACCACCCTCATCAATTGATGGGGTACTGGATGGACGAGCCGTATTGAAAGAAGAGTTGTGCCTATCATTGGGAGCCCTCCTTGCTGCTAGTAGCATGGCAGCTCCGACAATATGATGCATAGGAGGCATCAAATCATGTGACAACTCCCTCCAAATCTCCAAGAGCATAGGATCTAAACTGATGTCTCGCATTAGGGAAAGGAAAAATCCCACCTCAGTCAAAAGTGGAGAGAGTCGGTCTCCCAACTCCAACCTAAATCTAGTATCGGGCCTACGACACATGTCACTGAGTATCTGCACCCGAGGACCCTGACCCACCCTGGCCTCAGGCATCATCTCCTCATCGTCATCTATTGGGGGAGGAGGCATGTCCCCAATGAAAGTGCCAATATCTGTAATCTATATAGTACAAAGCAATAATTACACAATTAATTCATTAAACAATTTAATAAAACAAGTTAAAGAACATGTTAGAATTAATTTTATTCTAATTAAGTAAGACAATAAAATGAAACTATATTAATTTAAAGAAAACACTAATATTACCTCTATCATCTAGTGGCTCATATGTTGTGAAGAGGATTTTCAGACATCCTTGCCAATCCAAACCCGCGTAAGGACATGGCACCATGAAGAACATGTGATCCGTCGCACTACCTAGTATCCCTAGTGTGTCTGGCACAATCCTAGCTAAAAACTCCACCTGGCCCCTCTTGGGCATCATCTCCCCCCACATGTGCATCCACACATGAGTCCTCGACCTAGGAGGATGACGAAAAAAAGTTAGCCTCATCTATGGAAACCTCTCAAAAAATAAGAAAAACAACTCTGAGGAAAGTGGGAAGTTCAACCTCCCATATATCATAGCCCGACATTTGTCGAGCGCTATACAAAAATGCCGCAAAAAAACAGCAGAACATTTCATACACCATGGTCACTGTACCAACGAATCAACATAATACAAAAGAGGGCAGCTAATGCACTACCCATTACTGGTAAAATGGGTGATGGTAGTCACTAAGAGTGAGAGGCACCTAAAATCCTCTGCACCGAAAGAGGCAATTTTCAACTGTCCACAAGGCACCTAAAAATCTACTGGAGATAGTACCTCAATCCCAATATATCATTGAGATTACATGAGATGACTCTCAATGGAAACACTGACTGGGACATCTAGAAACTGGGGAAAATCCTCCTCTCTCCTGGATAACCCAGTGATAAAGTAAATATCCTCCTCAGTGGAATGGTACCACTGATACAAACCCACACATAAAGAATGTCGATGGACATCCCATCGATGGATCAGATGCACCAACAACCTAGAGTGCCCCTTAAGGGATGTATCCTCCTCATAGTACTTAAGGAGGACTACATCCCTCAAGAGAGAAAGAGTCGCTGGAGTAATAGGGTGAGGGTACAAATCCCTCTCCCTCTCCCTCACCTCCCATTCCCGTACAACATTGTCCAGGTCCACCCTTTTCTCTTGCTGTAGATGCTCTCTACACTCACATCTCTATATGATTGACATATGAAATACAGCAGCCTCACTCATACATAAAACATTAAAAAAAATCTACTTAATGGTAAATTTATCTATAAATACAGAAAAATAACTTCCTTAAAAAATATGATAATTTCATAAACGGTGCACCAAAAAAATAGTCATGCACCGTCGGCAGTGCTCCCATAGATATTGTGAGCACCATGACCGGTGCATCAATGTAAACTAATGCATCGAACAAAATATGTTCTGCTCTGTTATGCAGTGAGTTGGAAAACGGTACCGCACCGGGGCGTGACACTACAACACATACGCCTTGGTGCGTTACTTTTATCATACGCACTACTTAAACCAAAAATAAAATAAAATATTAAAGCAGGTAAACAATTATTTAAAATTAGAAAAAAACACGATGCATATACGTTCACTACATGCACCGGTGCGTGTAACTAACATAGTTGCACCGTCACATAAACTTTAACAAAGTTTCAAGTATGGAACTTATTATGGTGCATTACGGTCATTACTATGTCACTGTGCACGGTGACACCAAACAAATTACTAGGTGCACCACAACACATTGTTACATTTCTCGGTGGTGAGTTTGGTAAACATGAATGCCTCGATGTGGACATTTACCAATTCACTGCGGAAAATATATCTGACAAGGGTGGTGCGCTATGTACTTTAACGTCCTGATGCGTTATTTGTATTTTGATGCATCGCCCCACCAATTATATGATTTTCTTCGGTGTGTCATTAAACAGATGCATCGATGTGTTTATGTTTACCAACACACCACCAAGAAATGTAACAAAGTATGCAGTGCACCCTTTAAATTTACAGGTCACACCATACGCGGTGTGAGTAGAGAGCCTCGAACGCACTGCACATTTTTTTTTATTTTTTTTTTACACTTGAATTTTCATTCAATTTTAAATTTTAATCCGATGAAAACTTAAGTTATGAAGAGACAAGGACATTGCCTAGACATTTTTTCGTTGGGGAGGCATGGTTTTGACATACAAAAAAAACTAAATTTTCCCACTATTTGGAAAAGTTCGAAATTCACATACTGAGCAACACATGAAAGGAACACAACCAAGGAAAGCACCGATGGAAGGGTGCTTCATATAGGTAAAGGTTCTATCGATGCTTTTGAGATCTACAACACTAAAATTGGTAAAAATGATTTTTACCGTCAGTAATTGTTTTTTAATAAAACCATGTTCTGGTGCACCCGATGCACAACTGCACAAGGCCATACATGTTTGATGAGTGCATCGGTTAAATTAAAAAAAAAAAATTGTCCTAGCATGTTGCACGTATTTTTGGGTGTGCACCGGTGCGTATACTACTCCATAGCACATCGCCATACATTTTTTGAAAAACTACAATAGTGCGGAATTTTTTGTTTAAGCATGACACGATGCAGTATAATAATAGATGCCCCGGTGTGCTTGGGTTTATAGAGCACACTGCCTAAATTTGGAAATTAACCCTAACATAGTGCTCCATATTGGAGTTGGTGCACATGATACAATGGAGTGCACCGATATATATTTTTTGACACAATCGTACATTGTTGCATAAATTTTTTTTTTTTAACGATATGACAGTCCTCTCTACTAATAGCGCATAGGTGCTTCCAGTGTTATGTTGCACACTGTATATTTTTAAAAGAATGCTATTACAGTGCGTCATTATTTCTTGATGCGTCCTTATTTTAGTAGCACACTGGATAATATTGTTCTTTATTTGAATAACCCTGCTACAGTGTGCTAGTTTTGAGGGCACCTATGCGCCTGTTGTAGAAAACGCATTAGTGCATTGTTGGATCATGGTATCATTGGTGAGATCGGAAGA
>CBVK0101626151.1:0-19079 GCA_900067695.1 Picea abies | reverse complement strand
CAGGCACACCCAATAGAATCCTAGGGCGCAACATCGGCACCCTCTCCAGAAAACAGGCCACCAGGATGGACCCAAAGGCAAACTCTCCCGTATTCATGGATCGACAGTGGTTCGATTCCCTACAATCCTGGCATGCAGCGTAAGCCCCCAGGCGAAGTGCTCACTGGCCAACACTCTCTCCATCACCATCAGCTGGCCACCACTGATCCGCTGCGTCGCCAGTGAACCATAAACTCTCACAATCATCGCTGCTATATAGCAATGCGCTAGGGCATCCATTGCCCCAATGCTCACAACTATGTCGGACATAAAGTTTGGCCCCAAACAATATCTCTGGCCAACCATCGCTAGCGGCGTATCCCTCGGTAGCACCGACTCTGCCGGTAGGGGCATTCCCCAAAAAGGGAGCCCACAAGTAAAAAATATACATCCTCCACCACAGTGAAGGGAATCTTCTCTCCCCGCACTATGAAGCAGTGCAGGTCCAGACTCCACATCTGGATAAGAAACTGCAGGAGATACTCCTGTGCCCGTATCAATGGGCACTCAAAGAACTTCAACAACCCACAAGCTGCCAAAGTCGCATGTACAACTGGCTCCTCAATAGCCATGGCGTCTCACAGCTGGGACCAATCCCACTCTCGCCAACCAATCGACATCGTGCACAAAGCTTACCTACAACCACATAAAAACGTCCTAAGTCAGCCACATGGACAATCAACAACATAAAAAAAGACAAGTTTTACACCCATCAACCTTGCCTCCACGACGCAGTTGTTTAACCCACAAACAAGCACACATGTATGACTGTACACCCCACAGGGGCACACTTATGCATGTCTGTTCACTACACAGGTGCGTACGTGTGCACGCCTGTTTACTACACAGGCGTGCTTGTTCACTCTACAGGCGTGCACATGTGCGCGCCTATTCAACCGATAGGTGCGCACATAGTGCATGCCATCTACCCCCTTACCAGCGCTCCCATGCATGCCTATCTGATGGGCAGGCACACACGTGTGCGTGGCTACTACCGGATCGCCCGTGCATGTGGGGCCCACACCCCTAAACACCCCCTGTACGACCCTCCATACAACCCCTGCCCAAAAAATGACACCCTAATTCTATGCAGGATGATCAGACCACTAACCTGAAGTTCATTGGTCCTCGATCGGATGCCTCATCCTCCCAGAATCTCACAATCTCCTTTGAATGCTTCTCGTCCAAATCACTATAGCAACAAGTACAAATGAGGTGGCAATGTGGGCCCTACATCTATATATAGGCCTTTTTGCCAAACTTCCACTAACCATTCTGGGAGCTCCGGGTGTCCATTTCTTGATCCGTCTTCAGCCATGGGATCAACATACCGTCATCTACATCATGACAGTCCCTAGGCCTCTTTTTATCCTGAGCCCCCGGGATGCCATTTTCCATACCCTGATCAGGTACGCATGCGCATATTCACACTTATCAAATACATGCTCATATATTCGATTCTCTTCAGATATTGTTCACGTCGGTTATTTGGTTTTCATGTGTGCAGGTACTTGGTCATCATACATCGACACAACCCCTTCAGGTATATACTCAGCACTAGCATGTAGTCATTCCCTCTGAATCTCACTTACATTTCCAGTCACACCCTCTGACATTTTCCTCTAGGATCCCCATTTCCAGCTCTGCAGTACCCACACCTCCATTTGCATCTTCGGTACTGTCACCCGGTAGCACTCTTACCCACATGAGTTGTCCCATTCATATCACCCTTTTTCACTTCTAACACTCATGTTGTTTCTTCAAAACCTTTAGGGATGGGAGTCTCAATAGTCTTACATCATGTCGCGAATCAACCACATACTCCTTCTCCTCATTTTGCTAGCTTTCCCAATGGACTCCCAGATTATCTCTCCACGGTTCTATTTTTGGGCTGCACCTCTGTAGTATTGTGAACCCTCCATTTCATCCACAATCCATTTACCCATATGCAAATCTCCCTTCATTTCACCTACCTCATATAGAAACCCACCCATGGGGCCCCCACCCTCCATCATTTCTCCGAGCAAATTATGCCCTACCCGGGCCAGCCATATCACCCTGGGGAACACGTTTCTGTTTTTGTACACTTCTCCCCAATGATTCATTATTTATTGTACAAAAAACTTTGTTTTCAGTCGTTACATTACCTTTTTGTCATCACCTATGGTGACCTACTTCCATTTTTTGGCCAAATGCAACCCATGTCACCCTTGGTTGGAGCACTACTTATCATCCACCCTTGCCGACATCGTCCATATCTTCAGAGTACCCCACAGGCCACTTACCTCTGCCCTTTGAATTTGTTCACCTTGTCCCTCCACTAGCACAACTTATCCCCGGTCTTGTCACCCCCCTAACACTTGAGCTCGTTGAACGGTTGCAGCCACTTTTATCTCACATATACTCCAACCAAGGGAAGTCTTGAGTCTTCCTACATCTTGACTTCATCCATGTATCTCCTCGACTTCCTAACCTCACCTAGTAGATTTCATGAAGCCATCTGCTTCTGGGAGTCGCGTCCCCCTTGTTGTCGACATCAACACAGTTTTCCAGAAGGGCGATAGTATCTTGATTCTCATTACCCACCTAATGAGAGATCTCAGACGGCAAAGGGCGAAACACAATTTCTCCCTGTTGTCGTTGACCCCCGTAACATTTGATGTCAACACTTTCTCATGTTATGGTGGGTCTTACTTTGCGACTATTGCAGTTAGTTCTTTCACTTGCTGAAGACCTCTGAACTTGGCTAGGCTATCAATGCCCACAGAATCGGCAATACTTATTACCGTGGTCACTACCTACTATTCAGAGTATGTTCATCCACAAAATTGTCTTATGCCTTTATCATGACCACCCCCGAGGGCGCTGCAATTGTCTACACCAACACTTCATTCCTCTTTTTTGAGTTACATGACACAAGCATGGGGCATGCTTGCCTCATTTGTACATAGTTTTCTTTTTCACACACCTCATGGAAGGTTGGGTTCTACCGGGTCCTTTTTCCCTCCAACAGATCACTCTGGATGATCCCACTATTTCTCTCTCTTACAACCACACTCTCAATAGAAGAAACATTGATGGATTTTGGCTATACGCATGCTCCTAACCTCATCCATCAGGGGGCATCTGTTATCACTAAAATTTCATCCGCACATGGTTACAAGAATTCAACATCGTCAAATAGTTATGAAGTCATCCATGGACCTGAATTAACACCAAAGCATTCATAAAGGGTCAAAAACTATACAAAATAGTGAAAAATTGAAGGGCGCTATGAAGACACTAGGTGCATGCACACATGCGCGAAACAAGAACGCAGAAATCACGCACATGCGCACGATGCGCGATTGTTATCGCGAAAAGCCGTGCACTTGAGAAACGACGCATTTATGAGAGTGGTCGGCCTCCCACCCACTTATGGTTCATCTCCCAAGCCGATTTGACACTCAAATCTGGACTGGATTCGACTGGATGGCTGGTCAAAGACCTAAAAATTCCCTAATTAGCCTCTTTACACACTACAAACTAGTTGAACAATAGCTCAAAGGAATGCTATAAAAAGGCCATGGATACACTTCATTTTTCAAGGAATTCAAAGAAAAGTTATGCTGCCATTATTCTCTTGAGGACTCTATCCTTGCCAAGAGTATATTTGCATCATTGCATTGGGAAATCCATCTCACCCCTTGAGTGGATTAGCAAAGAGTTCTTTCACCATTCTCATTTTTATTTGTTGTAAGAAGAGCTTACTTGTGGGGGTCCAAGAGCCCTCCCTTGGAGGAAGAAGGGACTCATAGTCCCCTTGCTTCTCAGTGTTTTCTTTCATTAATATCGGCCTTATCATTGGTGACATGGGTCTCATTGTTCTTTTTGTCTCTATCTCCCTATGCTTATAAATTTAGTTGCTATTTCATTTCTTAGTCTAATTCTTAGTTGTTGTTTTCTATTTATTTTTCTAACCCTTTTCCTTGCAACTGTCCTGCTTAGTAGACCCAACTGAGCTTGCAAGCACCTCTATTTTTCTCACTAAGGTAATGAAAGAGGTTCAACAAAAAGGTTGTTAAACAACTGGAGAACCTATCAGTAATAGAAAGTGAGACTTATGCTGAGCTCACCAGAACCCAAGGGAAGGTGAAGAAGGTACAAAACCAATTGGAAAAATCTTTGGAGCAAATCAAAGACATTTTTTATGTCTACTCTAATGCAATCAATTGCAGAGATCCTGCTACCAATTATACCCTATTCGTATTGGAACGTTACCTATTGTTAAGGGTAAAATCCATCAGAGTAGGTAAGCCAATTACATTTTCCACTGTCCCTGAGTTCATTTCATGTAAGCCAATTACAATACTTCCTGTGTGAATTATACTTCCATAACTTCATTTTGGAAGATGATAGGGGAAACAACCCTAGTCCCTTTATTGGTGATATACAATTTTAGGCATTCCTATCCTTCACTAAGAACCAAGTCAGATGGGGAAAATCTCACAATAATTTTATAAAGAGGGAAACTGGGTTAGATCTCTGGATCAGAGGAGATCCCCCAAAGTCCTTTCGAGCCATTATGAGACATTGAACCTCCATGAAAAGGGGGGGGATCATGGACTCTTTATCCTCCATCCATCGACAGGCCATACATTCAGGCATCATATATTTTAGGGAACTCAAAGAGGAATCCCTTGCTGCTTCTAAGGTAAGATGGGATGCATCCTCCAGTGAAGTCAAAAGTAGGGAACCCTTTGGGTTCAAGAATTTATTTGCAGCTACCTAACGAGTGGAAAGGTATTCTAGATTTCTCCAGGAGGAAGGAACTGCTTGGATTGGGTGTAGATATAATCCCTTTATCGTTTGGTTTCCTCTAGAAAGTTACCAAAAGGATTACCAAATTAATAAGAAAAGGGAGGATGTTGCTTTTGTAGAGCTCAAAATAAGTAATGGGTTTAGGAGACCTTGTGAACCAACTTTTCCTCCATACAGTATCCCTTCTTTGTATGTAATATCTCAGCTTGGATGAGGATATGCAAGAAGGTAAGATGGGGGGTATGTTGGGTTATGAAAAAGGTACAAATATCTCCCTTATTCTTACAATTCATGATATAATGTTGATTGACTTTTCTGTTAATTAGGGATAAATAGGATAGAAAATGATTGATATGTCTTCTAGTGATATTATTGAAGTTATATTAAATAGATTCTAAAATATGATTGGAATTGTTTGATTTTGTTACAGGATTGGATAAATATTGTCAAAACCGAAATAGCAAAGGAGATCTTGAAAATACATAAGTTATTGGAGGTTGAGGACTTTTGGCGCAAAGAAGTTTTGAAGATCATTGATTTTCTATATTGTAACTTTATAATAGTAAAGCAATCTTGAGGATCTCTCGATCCTCAGGATGGCTTAATTAACTTATATTATTGTATATATAGAGGGTAATATATCCTGAAAGAATAATCAAAGAATTGTATCCAAGTATTCAGAACTCAGAATTACTCTGCACAAGCAGTTTTTGTGAATGTCGTACCAACTATGAAATCAATAAAAGCTTTGAACATTTTCACCATTTCTACATATTGAGTTTCTAGCAGCAATGCTTCTGAGGACCAAGGGGCTAGTCTAAAGGAGCTACTATCTCAAATCTGTAATTGTATCAGTTTGCTTTATGTTTTATGATCCAATTCTCTTTCACAATAGTTAAGATGAATGCATAGGTGTGTTAATGATTTTATGTTGTTTGCATACAAAGATAGACATTCCTCTCGAGTATTAATGGTTGTTATTCCAATTTCCATTGTTGTAGTTTATTGCTCGACAGTTCCTCACATTTTCATATGCGTTGTTCCTTTTACTTAGATTCTCATTTGTTGTTCCTTTCAGTTAAAGTTACAATTATTGTTCCTTTCTGTTAGGTTACATTTGTTGTTCCTTTTGGTTAGATTACAATTGTTGTTTCTTTCCATAGATAGAGTAATTCATTATTTCCTTTCCAACAATTTGATTCATAGTTAATAGTTAATTCTACAAGTCTTTATTTATATTCAATTACTTCTTTTTAGTTAGATGAATTCAGCAGATTAGTTTGTTCCTTTTCAATTGCAGCATGTTAGAAATTAGATTTCAATTATGTTAAGTAAGATCTTAGTTTCATAATCTTTAATGAACATTTTAGGAACTTGATTGTGGATAAACTCAAGTTTTCTTTAACTACGTGATTTTATCCTCTAAGAGCTATTTGCATATACTTTGCTAATATTCTTGAGATAAGAGACGAATCCTCGGGTTGATAAATTAATGTTAAACTAAGGTTGTTTTTAGACATCTTTAGACACAAACACATTTACAACAAGGGGCTCGGTCTTGGGGTATTACAATGGGTCACTTATGTGACCTAAGTGATATCAATGGAAGAATAATTCATGACCATTGATCTCAAGGGAAAGTGAAGAGTCACTAAAGGAAGAACAAGGGTTAGAGGATTTACACATTAGAAATGCATATAGGTAGCACTTGAGAGGGGAAGGGATCACGCTTTAGGGAGATCTTTAGAGGGAAGGTGAAGAGTTACCTTTCTTAAGAGAGAGATTGAGCTCATGGAGAAGTACGAGAAAGAACAAGAGGAGGGTGCATTATACAAGTGAAAGAGAGAGGTTCGTAGAGATAGAGGAGGGACATGATTTACAAGTAATTAGAGGGTGCATACAACTAAAGAAGGGAACGATTTCCAAGAGGAAAAGAGGGAACACCTTTCCAAAAATTGCATCATTAAATGTTAATTTGACAACAATGAAAAGGGAGGTTGTACAACAATGTTTAGAGGCCGTATAATTGCATAAAAGCACATAAATCAAGTCAAGAGGAGGGAACAATTTTCTTGTTTTTTGTTGTATGAAATTAGTGCACAACATTAATACTAATGTGCACAGATATAAATATTTTATTTGTTGTTAAAGGGATTGTACATTGTATAAAATGAGGTCTGTTTTATGTATTTTTTAACATGCAAATCGAGCAGGGATGTTGGCAATTTTTTCAATAATTTATTGTTGTTGATTACTTCTTGTTGTAAACTATGATATGAAACTTGTTTGAGATCAATAATAATAAATCTCCTTGAACTGGTTTTCCCAAGTTGGGTTTTTCCAGGGGCATTGCCAATAAATTAATAGCGTCATATGGAGTGATTTTTGTGATGTTCATTATTATTTGCGCTACTATTTTAGTTTCAGATCTCTGTCATTTAGTATTTTCTCTCATAAAGTATAGTTTAGTGTTGATTTTATTTCTTTACTTTTGATGTTTTATAGGAGATTGAAATCTATTTATGACTTAGTGTATATCTGAGCTATAATTCCTACACATAAGAACTCAATAAATCCACTAGTTTCAACATACTTCCAGTGATTTCATCAACTTCGTTCTTTAATTGGAATAACATATTTTCCAAATCTTCATTTTCTTCCACATCCCATGTGATATTTTTGTAGGTTTACTAGAAGTATTAATTCTCAAAGTAACCCCTTCCATTGGATAAAATAAAAGCACTTCTCTTTTTCCTCATTATTTAAAGATGCCAGAGCACGTCTCTAAAAGTTAAAAAAAAAAATAGTTTGCTAACCATGGAAAATTTTTCTTAAAATCACTAGAAAATAACTTATGCGAAAACCCTAACTTCCAAAAGAAATACTCCATAAAATATAATGAGTCAAAATATAAAAACATTTCCACATGTACTTCACTGTGTCAAATCATGATTACTAAACATTTTAGAGTTTGAATCTTCATTGAGAAAAGGTTACAATGAAAATTCCAAGATGACTCTTTCAAAACTGATTTCAAGATTAGTCACAAACCTTGTCTTCCATGGACTTTTTTTTTGAAAGTATAGAAAAAAAGAACTTTACGTTTTGACCACATGAACCATGACATTTCTCCTCAGTCTCCAAAACATTCCAGTGGATAAAACTTCCCATAAAAAATGTTATACTGAAAATTCAAAGATGACTCATTTAATATTGATTTCGGGATGAGTGACTATCCCTGAAGTCCCTTAGTAATTATTTATTATCCTACTATCATATTTCTTCAAGTAGGTGGCAATTTGATAGGTTCCAACTCAATTAAACCAACATCCTCCAACTTCTTCAAAATATAATCAGATAGAGGATCTGAATGAGAGACAAATCCCCATATCTAATTTTTACTCATTAATGTAAAATTGAAATCCCATCCTAATATGATATTCTTTTTTTTAGATTTGGTAGTTCATAGGTACTTCTGAATAGGCAACACCTAACATGTGGAAGTGACCAGGAAAATTTCTCCCTAGTAACTTTATTTTATAAAGTGATTTTATTAAGTTTCCTTTTATTTGATTTTTATGTGTAAAAGTGGGTCACTTAAGTGATTTAAGTGAACTCAATGGATGATTAAGTCGTGGAAGTTTATCTCAAAGGGAAATTGAAGAGTCACTCAAGGGAGACCAAGGGTTAGAGGATTTACACATTAAAATTTCATAAAGGAAACACTCAAGGGAGAGAGGGTGCACACTTTGAGAGAGCTTAAGCAAGAAGGTGAAGAGTCACTTTTCTCAAGAGAGAGATTGAGCTCATAGAGAAGTGAGAGGAACATAAAGAGAAGGGCACATTATCCTAGGGAAAGAGAGAGGATTGTACAGCTAGAGGAGGGGCATGATTTCCAAGGAAAGGGAGTGTTTGTATAGCTGAAGGAGGGCATGCTTTCCAAGAGGAGAAGAGGGCACACGTTTCTATAAATTGCAGCATTAAATGTTGAGCTCACTCTAGTGAAAAGGGAGGTCGTACAACAATGTTTATAAGTCGTACATCTGCATAAAAGCACATAAATCAAGGCAAGAGGAGGAAACAATATTCTAGGTGTTTTGTTGTACTAAATTAGTGTAGAACAATACTACTAATGTGCACATGGATAAATATTTTATTTGTTGTTAAAGTGACTATACATTGTAGAAAATTAGGTATGTTTTGTGTAGTTTTTAGCATGCAAATCAAGGAGGCTTGTTCGCACATTTTTCAATAATTTATTTTTGTTGATTACTTACTACTGCAAACTATAATATGAAACTTCTCTAAACTCAATAACAAGAAATATCCTTGAACTGGTTTTACCAAGTTGGGATTTCTTAGGGGCATTGTCCAGAAATTACTAGTGTCATATGCAGTGATTTTGTTGTTGTTCATTATTATTTCCGTTGTTATTTTAGTTTCAAATCTCTTTCATTTAGTATTTATTCTCAAAAAGTACAATTTAGTGCTAAGTTTATTTATTTATTGTTGAATCTTTATAGGAGGTTGAAATATGTTTATAACTTAGTGTACATCTGAGCTAAAATTTCTACATGGTATAATAGCAAGAGCTCTAAGGCTCAACAATAAGAGATTTGACACTTGATTTGCAGTTACTGCAAAGGGGTTTTGCCTAGAATAAAGGAAGAGGAAAATATTATTGTCATGAAGGTTTCTAGAAGAAGGTTTCCAATAGGAGGAAAAACTGAATATAAAAGCCAACAATATCAAAGGATAGATATTAGGCTAGGGTCTATTCTGTTGTAGAGAGGAACCACATATTTCTCTTGCAGGAAAGAGTAAGGGGAAGAACAAGTCCAATGATTAGTCCACTTCACAAGATAGGAAGCACATCTATCCATATGATGGGAATGAGTTCAATGTTCCTTAATGTATCAAAGACATACTCATACATGCATCTGGATAGTGGGGTCGACACCATGCATGTAGTAAAGGGGGTTGGAATCGTGGATTTCCAGCTAGATTTAGGAGTTTCTCTAAAGGTGGTAGAGGTGTCACATGTACCAAAGCTTAGGGTCAACTTGATATATGTATCAACGTTGGAGGATAAGTGGTATGTGTTAGAACATAAAGTTGTCATGGGTCATGTATAGTTATTGTTAAAACTTGTGTCTACACCTCGGCCGAGTCTCTCTCTTTTCTTCATACCTTCCTATAAGATTTTCCTCTTCTGGTTGATAAAGTTAGGCCAATCAAGTATATTGTATGCGTAGGGAAAAGCCATGAGAAAAATACATCTTTTAGAGCATTCCATTTCGAGATTGAAATACAAGAAAACAAGCAGGTTTATTTTTCAAGGGTGGAGATCCCATGTGCAGTTCATATTAGTGGCTCTCAGACATTTGAAATTTAAAATTCTCTCAAGGATTAACGACTAAACAGAAGCCCTGGAGTCCTGAAGTTACGAGAGGCTTCCATGTCAATTGGGAGAAAGTGACTTTGGGAGATTTCTATTCAAACGTCCCAAAGTCCCGAAGTCCTGAAGTAAATCTGAGCCATTGAAGGATGAGAACACATGTCGACAGATCTGACGCTTTGAAAATTTGGAGGATTGCGCGAGAAAGAAGAAGAAATATCCTGAAGCCCGAACTCCTGAAGTGAATCTCGGTTGTCCAAAACAAGAGGACACGTGGAGACAGATCTCTCACTTTGGAGATAAGATACTCTGGAGGATTGTAGGAGCTATGCACTGAAAAGGCCCAAAGCCCGAACTCCTAAAGTAATTGTGGACTATTGATCTCAAATCAATGAGGACCATGGATCTTTAAAATAATTTCATTATTTAGCCATTTGGTCATTTAGAGAAATTGAGACCTTCAGCGTCTAATCACCCAAAGCTGGAAGTCCTAAAGTAACAAGAGGCTACCACGTCAACCGGAAGGAAGTACTTCGGGAGATATTCTTTCTCAGGATTCAAAGCTCCAAGCGCCAAAGTTGGGTTACCCAGATCACATATTGCAATATATCGATGACCATACTTCATTGCGAGGATGAAACATGCTCAAATAATAAATTTCTAGAGTGGCCCTGCAATCAAAACCATGGTATAGTGAAAGAGGTATGTGCAATTTGGTGGTGAATTGCGGGGGTCAAAGTGGTGTGGATCCAAACTACCCTTGGAAACTTTAGCAATCAGGTGATTATATAGGGCCCAATCCAAGAGCAGCGCGTGGAAACAAGCTAGGAGTAAGGCCTTATCCTGATCCCAAGGAGAAGTTAGTTAATGAAAGAAGGACTGATGGTTGAAAATTAGACTCCCCCCTTAAATGGAAGCATGGGGGGTCTGGCCAAGGAGACAAAAAACTGTCATTCCGAAGTACCACAAAGAGAATTTTCTCTTGCACGCCCATACTGGCCATGGTTTCCTTATGATAGAAGGAACATGAAAGACAAGAGAAGACACACGGCACTGGAAAGGAGGTGCCCAAGTAGCAAGACATGTAGATTGTTTTGATTATAAATACATCAGATGAATGATATGTATAGGAGGAGGGGGGTTCATCCCAAGACCAAAGGAATTTTTGAGAAATTTTTATGATTGTATATTTTAGTTTGTAAGCTAGAGGGGCATGTAGCTATAAATTTTATTGTTGTTGGAGATTCATATGAGCTAGTTCATCAGATTTGTCTTCTATGTTCTTTGTTCTATTCTTCATCTTGTTTGAACGTATTACGTATTTTAAGGATTAAAATTTTCCTTTGATTGATATATTCCTAATGTAGTAGAGGTTTTGTTGTAAGATTTCCTATTTATTATTGCTTATTGTTAAGACACATCTAAATTATCTTTGTAGAGAGGATCTTTTCTTAGCGAAAATTCGTCTTTATGTTATTCTCATATTCTTCTCTTCATCATTATACAAATATTTTTTCTGATAATGAGCTTAAATGGATTCATTGAGTAGACTATTTATGAATCCATATCCCAATGTTCCATCATTGATCTGCAGTGATATCTGTTGTCTTTTCCTTTCTTTAAAGTCTTATTGATCCACCTACTTAAACTATTACAATACATTTACATTTTGATGGGCACTGGGCTTATCCTGTTGCAGTATGAGGGTGAATCTTAGTGATAACATTAATGGCATCATTTCCAGGGACATAAGTGAATATATATTCCCTGGGAGAATGAAAATGAAGATATCCAGTTTTAGATGGTGAATTAAAGTTGGACACATTGTTCTGACTGGTCATCTTTCACGATGGTGACTCCATTGTTCAGAAATATATTGGCGAATCAACTGGTTTGAGACAAGTTAAATGTCTATGGAGGCTATCCTATTTAGGAGGTTTTCCCCACTCAATTTCTCAGCCATAGCTGGTTATCCACATCTTGTGCCTCAAATTGATGAATGGCAAGATCTGCTGCCAAGATTTTATGAAGGTGAGACTGGTAGCCCTATTGATCATGTTATGAAATTTCATGCTTTGATGCAGGAACTTGACATCCAACATGAAGACATATTTATCAAGTTGTTTATGTAGTCTCTTCAAGGATATGTTCGTATTTGGTATCGTTCTCTTGAACCTTCTAGCATTTATTCACTCAAAGAGTTTAATGCTTCTTTCAATATTTATTGTCAACATTTTTGTTCCTCTGAGTTAATTTTCCATAGTTGTTGTGAGGAGTATAAAAACTGTGTTCATGATATAATTGATTCTTATGAAGGATGTGATAATCAGTAAGATGCATTGGATGAAAAATCAGATCTTTCTCTTCCTTGTTCATCTATATCAGATGAAAATTTTGTTTGTTGTTTTAATAAGGAAAATGAAGAAACTAAGTTTGTTCTGGAAGTTGATACTCTTTATAGCCCCATCTCTAAAATACCTAGATATGAGTAGCCTATATTTGACTCATATGGTGATGATAAGATATTGCTTCCTAGATTAAATCTTGAAAGGCAACCTATTTTTAATAGTGAAGAATAATTTTCTCATGTTGGGAAGAAAATATCTTTTGATATGTCATTCAAGACTCCTCCTTTATTTGATCATTATGGAGACATAGATGAAGATGTTGAGGTAGTTTTTGACCTCGAAGAAAAACTCATTAGCAACCATCTTTCTGATGAAAGTGAAAATTGTTACCTAGATCAACATGTTAAAGAGAAACATCCATTCATTGATATACATGAGGAGATTTATTGCAATCAACTAGAAGATGTTTTCATAGAAGATAAAAGGAAAGTGGATCAACATCCTACATCAACCATTCATTCACTTGTACTTGCAACATACATTCAAACATATGTGAGCAGCTATAAAGCAGAGCAGGTTTTATGTTATCAACCCAATAAGTCATATCACCTATTCTATGACCCTATAGGGGAGTACATGGAGTTGCATTTCCTCAATGTATTGAATCCTTCAAGCTTTGTCATACCTTAAACATTGGGAGGTAATCTGAAGAAGGTAATTAATTTGATGTCACAATTTTATTATCTCTTGTTGATCAATGGAAGAATAAGAAATTTTTTAGTTAGGAAGTTACTTGAGTGGCTCTGATGGAAGTTTGTTGTCACCTAGCCTATTGTAAAAGTCCGTTAGAGTAGGGTCTTATATATAAATAATCTTATGTGCGAGATTTTTAGTTTTAGTTTTATTTTTTAAATAAGTGACCCCATAGCCCTAGGATAAGACATTGAAGCTGCTTGTTCTTGGAAGCTCACAGGGAGAATGTCATCCCTTGTGGAGCCAATGTTAGCACATAAAGTTGTCATGGGTCATGTATAGTTATTTTTAAAACCTGTGTCTACACCTTGGCCAAGTCTCTCTCTTTTATGCATACCTTCCTATAATTTTTTCCTCTTCTGCTTGATAAAGTCAGTCTAATCAAGTATTTTGTATGCGTAGGGAAAAGCCATGGGAAAAATACATCTTTCAGAGTAGTCCATTTCGAGCTTGAAATACAAGAAAACAAGCAATTTCAATTTTCAATGGTGGAGATCCCATGTGTAGTTCATATCAGCGGCTCTCGAACAGTCAAAATTTAAAAGTCGTGCAAGGATTAATAACTAGACAAAATCCCTGGAGTCTCGAAGTCCTGAAGTAATGAGAGGCTGCCACGTAAACTGTGAGAAAGTGACTTTGGGAGATTTCCATCCAAACATATTGAAGTCCTGAAGAGTTGAAGTCCTGAAGTCATGAAGTGATGAGAGGTTTCCATGTCAATTGGAACAAAGTTACTTTGGGAGATTTCCATCCAAACATCCTGAAGTCTTGAAGTCTCGAAGTAAATCTGAGCCATTGAAGCTAGGGACATGCGTCAACAAATCTCACAGTTCAGAAATTTGGAGGATTGCATGAGAAACCAAAAGAAATATCTCAAAGCCCGAACTCCCGAAGTGAATCTTGGTCATCCAAAACAATATGATATGTGGAGGAAGATCTCTCACTTCGGAGATACGACACTCCAGAGGATTTTAGGATCTATGCACTGAAAAGGTTTGAAGCCTGAGCTCCCAAGTAATTATGGATCGCTGATCTCAAATCAATGAGGACCATGGATCTTTGAAATAATTATGTTATTTCACCATTCGACCATTCAGATAAATTGAGACCTTCAACATCTAAGCACCCAAAGCCCAATGTCCCTAAGTAACAAGAGGTTTCCACTTCAACTGGAAGAAAGTACTTCTGGAGATATTCTTGATCAACATTCAAAGCTCCAAGCGCCAAAGTTGGGTTACCCATATCACAGATTGCAGCAAATCGATGACCACACCTCATTGCGAGGATGAAACATGCTCGAACGATAAATTTCTAGAGAGGTCCCGCAATCGAAACCATGGTATAGCGGAAGAGGTACATGAAATTTGGTGGTGAATTATGGGGGTAGAAGCGGTGTGGACCCAAACCACCCTTGGCAACTTCCGCAATAACATGATTATATAGGCCCCAATCCAAGAGTAGTGCGTGGCATCAAGCTAGGTGTAAGGCCTCATCCTAATCTCAAGGAGAATTTAGTTAATGAAATAAGAAATGGTGGTTGAACAATTGACTCCCCCATTAAATGGAAGCATGGGGGGTCTGTCTGAGGAGACAAAAAATTGTCAGCCCAAAGTACCACAGAGGCCAGTTTCGCCTGCATGCCCATACTGACCAGGTTTTCCTTTTGATAGAAGGAACATGATAGACAAGAGAATACACACGACACTGGAAAGGAGGTTCCAAAGAAGCAACACATGTCAACTATTTTGATTATAAATACATTAGATGAATGATATGTCTAGGAGGAGGGGGGTTCTACCCAAGATCAAAGGAAGTTTTGAGAAATTCTTATGATTGTATATTTTAGTTTGTAAGTCGGAGGGGCATGTAGTTGTAAATTGTATTTTTATTGAAGATTCATATGAGATGTTTCATCATATTTTTATTCTATGTTCTCTTTTCTATTCTTCATCTTCTTTGAACGTATTGCGGATTTTAAGGATTACAATTTTCCTTTGTTTGATAGATTCTTAATGCGATAGAGGATCTGTCATAAGCTTGCCTATTTATCATTGTTTACTATTCAGAAAAATCTAAATTCTCTTTGCATAGAGGATATTTTCTTAGTGAACATTCGTCTTTATGTTATTCTCCTATTCGTCTCTTCATCATTATACAAATCTTTTGTATGATAAGGAGCTTAGATGCCTTCATTGATGTTGGGTATGTGTTATATTCTTTGCATGTGTGTGTGTGGGTGCGTCAGATTCGACAACTGCGTCTGATGATCCCTCATAGTAGTGCTCTGTTTGTGTTGTGTGCACCGAGCGCTTTCCGTATTAAGGGATTATGGTTTTGGTATCTACGGAATACCTAAAAACATTGTGTACATTGTATGGTGAATGGTGAAATTCGATGATGAATATAAGAAAGGTTTTTCTAGTTGAGGGCTTCTGGTATAAATCTCTGTGTACTATGTGAATGAGCCATTGATTAAATTCTTTTTTTCTTAAGAATCTATATGCATTGCTTTACTTCATAGGTTTAAAACTTACATGTGGTATCAAAGCTCATTTTTGGCTTCAGAGGGATGCCTTTGTTGTTGAGGGTTTGGCTCAGTCTTGATAGATCAAGTTTATCTTGGGTCTGTGATAAACCTGGGTTTAGTGGGAGCTTTTGTGGTGGTGATTTGAGTGCATAAAGAGGAATGGCGAGTTGTTCTAGAATCGAGATAGAGAAGTTCAACAGTAAAAATTTTGAGCTATGGAAGCTGAAAATGGAGGACCTTCTTGTAGACAAAGAACAATGGATCACTGTGGATCCTAGTACACATCCTAGTGGTACGCAGCCTACTGGCACACAGACGACTGGTACACAACCTACTGGTACACAACCTACTAGTGCACAAACTACTAGTACACCACCTACTGGTATGTCGAAGGAATATTGGGAGAAGTTGGATAGAAGAGGAAGGAGTACTATTTGAATCTTCTTGGAAGATTCGGTGTTGTTGAATGTCTTAGGAGAATCTATAGCCAAGAAAATATGGGATAATTTGGGGAATTTGTATCAATCAAAGTCCTTGGTAAACAAGTTGTTTGTTCGAAAGAAGTTTTATCATCTTAGGATGGAAGATGGATATTCTATGACAGAACATCTAAATGCCTTTAATACTCTGGTAAGTCAACTTGGATCTATTAATATTACGATTGCAGAAGACGATAAGTGTATTACTTTATTATTTTCTTTTCTAGACTCTTGGGATAATCTAGTTGTAGAAATAGGTAGTACCACTCAATCTACATTGAAGTATGAGGATGTAGTTTCATCCTTGTTAGCTGAAGAGATGAGGCGAAAAAACATGGATAGTCATAGCACAAATGCTTTATTTGTAAGAGGGCGTACCCAAGACAGGAACCCTAGTAAGCCTTCAAGGTGGAGACCTAAATCTACAGGTAGATCTAATTCTCCAGGAAAATCTTTGAGGAAATGTTGGAAGTGTGGTAAAATAGGGCATTATAAGAAAGATTGCTAATCTAAGAAGGTTGAAAAACCAAAGCGATCTGATAGTACCTCTTCCACAGAGGCGAAAACCTCCACTAAAGAAGGAGGTGATGTTTACCTAGCATCTACAAGTACACATGCAGACCATGATGTATGGTTGATCAACTCATGTGCATCATACCATATGACTCCTCATAGGGAGTGGTTCATTGAATATGAAAAATATGATGGTGGTGACGTATTCCTAGGAGATGACTCGACAGCCAAAATCATGGGACATGGAAGGGTTAAGTTGTTGCTAAAAAATGGAAGGATTAGAACTCTCCCCGGGGTTTTTCACATTCCAAAACTTGTCAGGAGCCTAATATCTGTAAGCAAGTTGGATGATGCAGAAGTGGATAATATATTTGGAAAGAACACTTGCAAGATGGTACAAGGAGCAAAGGTGTTGATGAGGGGAGTTCAGTGTGGAACTCTGTACAAGTTGTTGGGAAGAACTTATACTAATGGGTGTAACAGTTCTATGGTCCCTAAGCAGATAAATGAAGGAGACAAGGTCAATATTGTCCCAGAAAAGAAGACCATGCCGTGGAATCAAAGACTAGGGAATATTGGAGAAAAGGGCCTTCGAACACTACACGGTAAAGGTATGGTTGAAGGTATTTCTAATTACACTCTGGATTTTGATTTCTGTGAACATTGCATACATGGTAAACATAATCGAGTAGTATTCCCATATGGTGCTACAAGAGAAAAGGGGATCTTAGAGTTGATACACAACGATGTGTTTGGACCTATTCCTGTTCCATCCCTAGGTAAATCTGTGTATTATGTTTCATTCATAGATGTTTTTTCAAGGTACACATGGATTTTTTTCTTAGAAAGAAATATGAGGTATTTGATAAATTTAAAGAGTTTAAGGCTCTGGTAGAAAATTAGACAGAGAAGAATATAAAGGTATTGAGAATAGATAATGGTGGAGAATTCTGCAGAAATGAATTCGAAGAATTCTGTAAGAAGTATGGTATAGCAAGGCAGAAGACTACTCCATACACTCCTCAGCAAAATGGATTTGCAGAAAGGATGAACAGGACACTAATGGAAAAATCAAGGAGCATGCTCAGCGGTGCCAGGTTAGGACAAGAATTCTGGGCAGAGGCAGTGGGTACAACATCTTACCTGGTCAATCGATTTCCTTCATCAACATTGGATGATAAAAATCCACATGAGGTATGGTATGGAAAGAAACACTCTCTTCAACATCTTAGAGTGTTTAGTTGTGATTCTTATGTACATGTTCCAAAGGAAAATAGGAGTAAGCTAGATAAAAAGGCTAAAAAGTGTATCTTTATTGGTTATAAAGATGGTGTGAAAGGTTATAATCTTTGGAACCCATAAACCAAGAAGACTGTTTACAGTCGAGATGTTGTTTTCATAGAGGTAAAATATGTTTCCAAACATGAATTACTACCAACACAATATGAACCTGAGAAAATAGAGCTTGAGTTGGATGATGCAAAATCTGAATCATCTGAAGAAGAGGAAGCATAAGAAGAAGAAGAAGAAGAAGAACCTCATACCCCAGTATTGAGGAGATCAGTGAGAGATAAAAGGAAACTAGAAAGGTATAGTCCACCTTATTTACGTTCTAATTTTTCTTTATCTATTATTGATCATGATCCCATAACTGTCAGGGAAGCAATGAATTCAGAGGATAGTAAACTCAGGAAGAAGGCCATGGTTGAAGAAATGGATACCTTGGATAAGAATGAGGCATGCGATATAGTTGAGTTACCAGCTCGAAGAAAATCTGTTGGTAGAAAATGGTTGTTTAAGAAGAATTTTAATGCACAAGGTAAAGTGGAGAAATACAAATCTCGGTTAGTAGAAAAAGGTTATTCCCAGGTAGAGGGAATTTACTTTGGTGAGATTTTTTCTCTTGTTGCTAAGTTAACTTCTATTAGATTTCTTTTATCTATTGATGTTGCTTTTGATCTTGAAGTGGAACAAATGGATGTGAAGACACCATTCCTACATGGGGATCTGGAAGAAGAAATCTACATGAAGCAACCATAAGGATTTGTAGTGAAGGGAAAGAAAGAGCGGGTCTGTAAGCTAAAGAAGACACTATATGGTCTAAAGCAATCACCTAGGATGTGGTACCAAAAGTTTGAAACATACATCCTTGGATTAGGATTTGTAAGAAGCAGGGATGATCACTGTGTATATTCCAAGCAGGTTGGTAATCACTTCATTTA
>CBVK0101626146.1:0-16439 GCA_900067695.1 Picea abies | reverse complement strand
CATACTGCTAGGTACCTATGAACATAATGGGCTGGCTCGTGATGAGACCCCCCATCCTCTTGGCTAGGTCTTGTTTTATTATCTTTCTTCGGGTCCCTCTTGTTTCTTATTGAGAGGCCTTTTATTGCCTTCTCGGGGATCCCTGGGCGAGGCATCTCTAGGTTTTATTTTTTATGGCTTTTATCTCTTACTAGCTGCTTTTACCCCCTGGGCCTTTAACTCCTTCTTCCCACGGGATAAGGTGTAACCCCACAAATGAGTCATCCTAATGTCCGGACTAGGGGAATGGGATAGATGAATGGGAGAGAAGATGTAAAAATGATAATATGATGGGAGCGGACGATGGCTCTTCAAAATCCCCCCTGGTGGCTAACCAAAACCTATGGGTACAAGCTTGCTAGGGTACCTTATCAATCCCCCCAACCATGGTCAAGTGGGTTAGTGTAAGATCCAAGCAGTCGTAAAAAATGAAAGGAATCTGATGCATATAACTGAAAGTTATAATGATCAAACATGACACATACCATGATGCCTGCACCAATTACCTCATGGAGCAAGAGTCTTCTCCGATACAAGTTCAAACTGAAGGTGATGGATGCTGCTGCTGTTGACAGGACAAGTCTGATGAAGAAGAAGAAAGATGGGCCCTCCAGGGCCATGCTCAGGTCAATCCTGCTCTCGATACTCCATGTCTAGGATGTGTGGGCCTCGAGACATGATCTCCTAGTTATCCCTGTAAATCGGGGATAACAGGACCCATGGATCTCTGCATGTGAAGCATAACTTTTTCCTCATCAATCTTTCCTGGTCTCATCATCCAATTTTGTTTTTCCTTTCCAATCCCTTTGAGGATTCCTCTGATCCTTATCTCTGTGTGGTATAAAGGGTTTGGTGAAGGTCTTCTGTTTATGCACTGAGTCCCCCATGTCTCTAGTGCGCATGATAGCATGCTATAGGGTGTGAGGCTTAAAATCCTTAACCCATCCCCTCAATGGCTCTGTCAATGCCTCATTGAAAAGCATCACCAACCAGTGCTCAAATATGTCGAAAACTGCAACTGCTTTCCATTGAAACTCTGTGATGAAGGCCTCGACTGATCTGGTTTGCCTCAACTGTGTCAAGTCGCTGAAATGGAGCTCTAGATCCCTCCTGTCAAATCTCTCCATCAAATGCTTGATGAACTGGAAAGTAGGATGTGATGTGGTTGTGACCTAAGGTCACTAGCCCACGGTACCACCACTCGTGGGCTTTCCACTCCAAATACAATGTAGCGAAACTGATCGCCTTTGACTTTGATATCTGATTGAGCTTGAAATACGTGTCAAGCTTCTGCACCCACACTTGAGCGGAACATTTAGCCGAACCGTCGAGAAAGGGGATTGTCAATTTCTCGACTTTGCTTATAAAATCTATGTTTTGTGACTACATGTTGCCCCTCTGCGCCTCCTTGGGCTTGTTTCGATACCGGATCGAACAATAGTCCATTAGACTCATGTCTGTGTGAAACTTTGGACCTAGTGCCAAGTAGTCTTGCCTGTAAACTGCAAAGGGATATGCTGCCCCTGTCCTGGATGCCCTTGTATTGTTTGTCCCTGTCTTAACTGTCCCACTTGTTGTCCAGGCTATCCCACTTGCTGTCCTGTCTGAAACTGTGGGAATAAAGTTTCGGGTATTCTCCTTGCTGAAGTGTAGGTATGAGTCGGTGTCATCTATCCACTTGTACCTGGTACATTCCCATTGGAGCCACTTGCTGCACCTCCCTGATGTCTTGTATGACCAACTGCTCCCCTTGCTATGCTAGCACCAATCGTGCTCAAACTGTTCTGGATGATCTGGGAGTTAAGTGCCATCTGTGCTATGGCATTCCTCATCTCTTGTTGTCCTCTGGCTGGGTCATTCAACATAGACCTGGTACTGTCAAAAGGTTGCTCTGAGCCACCCCCACTGCCCTCCGGGTAGTCCTCTCCAGGACCCATATCTCCCTCGTCCTTTGCCTCTACGCTGATGTGGTCTTTGTACTTTGTTTCAACCTCTGAACTTGAACTGATGTGGAAGGGTTTGTAGTCCCTTCTGTTCCGGTCCCTTCTGTCCCTACTGTGGCCCCTGCGGTAATGTACGTACTCGTCGCTGATGTGACCCCTACTTGATGAATGGATTTCCCTTGATCCAAGAATCATGGAGTCATGAGTTAAGATTCTTCACAGGCTGGTAGGAAGAAAGCTTTGATACCACTGAAATATCCCAAATCCCTCGGATCTGGATATTTCCTGCTATGCTGGTGATCTGGCTGCAAATCTGATACTCTGAGGGTTGCTGGTTGCGTTTTAAAAGGTTTTTGGCTGCGGTTTTGTGGTATATATGCTTATATCATGCATTCAATTGTTTTGGAACCAGGAACAACTCAATAGCTTTATTAAGTATAATAACAGTAATTACAATATAGCATGCGGGAAAATAAAGGAAATAACCTTAGCTAGATCTCGTAGAGAATGACCTTAGCTGGAATACAGCGCAAAACACTAAAGAAAATATCTGTACAGAGATAGGTGGATCTATGGTCAACACTGAAGATCCATTGCATGCAACTGAAAATGCCCCTATAACTGTCGCTGAAGACTGGAAATCTCGCCTTGGTGGCTAAACTCATCGGATTAGCCTGAAAACTGTCTCAGAATGGTTGCCTTGCTGCCTAGTACACTTCCCCTATCTGCTGCTTGCGGATTTGACCCTCTGCTGATCAACTAGAAACCCGGATGGATTCCCTCAACCCCTGTGCACTTCCCTCAGTTGGGTATCACGATTTTGATGTTTTACCAGGAAGAATGCTATTATAACTGTCCCAATGGAAGCGCCTCAGTCTCCTCTCCACTGGGTCAGAAGGATTTTGCCTGATTCACCCTGGTTGGGTCTAGCGACCCAATCTCTGCCCTCAAACCCCACGCACCTCCCTGGTGAAGTGCACACTAGTCTACTCTGTGCCTGTATGCTGCTGTAGAATGAAGATGAAGCTCGATGAAGCATCGAGATTGTACTTTTGATGGCTAGGGTGTGTCTCTCAACACTGAAACCTATCTTGGGTGGTGGTTTCCTCCAGAAATCCACAAAACAATGGAAGGTCGTCCCTCTCCTCTCTGAAACATGTTTTCCAATTCTCAAATCAACATAATGACCAATTAGGTCGACTTTCCTCCCTTTATACCTCCTCTCGTCTAATTCTCCATTCACTTAATTAAATGACTTTTCTCCTAAGTTATCATTTAATGTTCACTTAAGTTATTTAAACCCCCTTTTTGTTCTAATTAGACGTTCCCTTTACCACTTAAGTGACTTTTCCCTAAGTTTCACCTCGATAATTAATTAAGTCACTTAAACCTCCTTTTACCTCCTTAATGTCACTTTCAGGTTAGACTTTGGTGAATGACATTAGTTAGAGGTGTTATTCCCTTTTTTTGTCTCGACTATAGTCTACGGGAACAAATAAACTACTAAGTTGCTCTCTGTAGTGACCATCACTGGGAAAGGGACATTACACAAACTCGTGGTGAAGTTGAAATCGATTAAGTATTGAAATATCGAGAGAGAAACAAAGTTTAAGAAAATGACTAGGTGTCATGAATCGGTCGGATGGATGAAAAGTTCAAAGTATGTTGCAAAATGAGGATGGTGGAACATGGCGGTGTGTTTTGGACACTGTGGAACTTCGGACTTGAATGAGAATATGTGATGAACACGCGAGAAACTCAAATTAATCGAAGTATTGGTGCAAAATGGATATGGTGGAATACAACAATGCATTTAGGAATAGGCGGAAGTTTGTAACAAGAATGAAAAAGGCTCATGAACCCCCGGCAAAATGAAAAGAAAAATCTTAAGTTTGGAAACAAATATACAAGAGAGACTTTACAAAGACTTAACACATTTAAGTATCAACAAGACTTTACCTAAGATACTAGTAGTAAATTTTTTGAAGATAACATTGCAGATATTGAGGCACTTCGACACCCTTATATTGTGGATGAGTTGGCTGAAAAAAAGGTGGGAGAAAATTTTCAGCTTTATTTTCCCATGTACAGTGTAGATTTACAGCCATGTTTAATAGGTGGATATTCAGAAATTTTAGATGATACTTTGCAGCCATGTTTGCTCCTTAATAATTCAAAATTTTTTCATGTTGTGGATATTAAGAATGCAGAAAATTTACAGCCATTTCTGCCATAGATAATTAGAGAAATTGTAGATTTTTGAGCATGCCATGAGTGATGAAAGTGCTGAAAATTTCCAGCTATCTATTTCTTGAAATTTTTGTGAGTTTGTATGTGATTTTTCAGACAGAAGTCATGTTTTAGGTGCTGCAAAACGTATAGTATAGCAAGGTATTGAATTTAGAATTTATGACGGTCGTTTCCAGCCATCTAGTTGCTCACAAAAAATTATTTACCAGATGAAGAATTTGATCTCATTCTTCATCCTCATGCTTGGTAGAAGACACCTTATTGTTGGAGAAACCTACATCCTCAAGATTTTTATTGCAGATCAGCTTTTTGAGAGGCACTTAGAAGCAGTGTTACCAACATCGCGATATTATTGCCAAATTCATGGTCGGCGATATTATCGCCGAAAAAAATCGTGACATTTTTTTTTCCGGCGATAATATCGCGACATTTTCGAAAATGTTGCGATATTATCGCGAGTCAATGGTAAATGTTGCAGAGCCTGCGAAAAGTAGCATTTTAAAAGCGATTTTTTGTTTTTTTAGTCTCAGTTTGCAAACAGATTTCGGGGTTCGGAGAGTAAAGGAGCAAGAGCCGAAAATTTAGTTCTTTTTGTCATTTTGCAAACAAAAAGAGGCTAGTAATCTACTAAGTAAAAGTTACATTCTCCTTTATCTTTCGTTTTCATCATTTTACTTAAATATTTAACATTATCATTAATTGTTTCAGGATGTTTGAGAGTGGTTCCAACCTCATTGGACTTCATATGGAGAAAGTAGAATTTTAGGTCCCGTTCAAAATTCAGCAGACTTAATGGTTTTCAGTATTTCAAGATTGGCAGTATTGCAACATTTCCACTAGATTCTATAATGTATGAGGGTATGGAACTAGCATTTCGTCAAGAGCAGCAAGTCTTCTATGTACCTCGATGTTGGTGGCATTGATTGTTGAACTCTTCTATCATGACCCTAGTAAAAATGTACCCTTCATTCAAGTAAAATCACTTATTACGCATGTTAAGCTTTTTCATTTTAATGCTTAGAGGGTGACACTAATGATGAGGATCCTAATATAGGCAATGATTTTGACGATATGTAGTTATTTGTTGTAGCATGATTTTTTTGGACTCTAGAGGCCATTTACAACCTCTTTGTTGATGTATTTTGGTTCAGAGATGGATTGCACTTGATGCTATTTTGGTTATATGCTTCCTTGCTTGTTATTTACATGAGAAACTTTGCATATTTGTGTATAATGGTTTTGATTCATATGGATGCACCTGAATATATCTTCACAGACTCTGACAGAGCGAGTTGTACTTGGCAATAGCACTGGTAGAGGACACCAGAGTCTAGCTCCTGCTTCTTCTACATGACATCTGAGTCCAATCCCAGTCCCAGGGCCTTCTTCCTCTAAAGGAAAATCCGTTTCTAGAGCCATCACCTTTGCTCGTAAAAGGGGAAGAGGGAATCGTTAGTTTATTTATCTCATTTCATTGTAGATGACTCATGATGATGAGATACATTTATTATATTTTTTGATGATATTTTGAGGCATTAGAGTCAGGACATGATTCAATGTTGATCTGTGATGTATTTGAGTTTATTAGACATCTCATACATCTCATATATCGGTTCTCTTTTCATATTTATGTGGAAATGCATTTATTTGATGTTGTTGATCCTTTAGATATTTAAAAAATTGAAAAAAATGAATATTTTTGTATTTTTTTTCTTACGACAATTTCTGATATTTTCCAATATTTTCCTTGATGTTGCTGATATTTTTGTTTTCGGACCCTCCGCGATATTTTTGCCGACATGATGTTGGTAACACTGCTTAGAAGACATTTCTTAGTTTGACAATGGGCTGCCATGTGCATTTTTAAGATCCCATTTCAGCGCTCTTAAACATTGAATTGAATTAATATGTGCTGGAACATGCTATCCTACTTTAGATTTTTGTATTGGCTGCCATGCATGTAATGCAGTTCCATTTTGTAGCCACATTGTAATAGAGATTCCAACATACACATGCCATATTATTAATATAGTCTTGATTTGGTTCATTACCAAACACAAGGGAAGAGTTCATGGCCTTGAGGAGATGCTTCATTTGTTGCATTGGCTGTTTGACTTCGCTTACGATTTTGCTTCATCATAAGTGAGAGTAGGGTAGGATGAATAAGTTGAACATTTATGATCATTAGGTTTGCTTTCGTGTTATTTTTGGCATTGAAGTCAATTTTGAGCTGTGGTTGATGTAATATGAACATAGAATAAGTATGTGGTGTATAAGGACGTGAATATGTATCTATCCCACCACATGGGTTTGCTTCCTCTTGCTTCTTGAAAGTCAATGAAATATTTTTGTTGTTCTCATGCACTCTGTTCTAGAGCACATGTTTGCAATTGAAGCCTAATGTTACTCCTCATATTGTATGAAGTTTCACATTGTGATTTTTATCACATTGATGGGGTTTACAACTAGTACCTGTTATCCCCACTTTTAAGGGATAACTAGGAGATCATGTCTCGAGGCCCACATGTCCTAGACATGGAGTACCTGGAGCAGGATTGACCTGAGCATGGCCCTGGAGGGCCCACCTTTTCTTCTTCCATCATCCTTATCTTGTCAGCAGCAGTAGCATCCATCACCATCGGCTTGGTCCTGTATCAGAAAGGGTTCTTGCTCCATGAGGTAATTGGTCCAGGTATCATGGTATGTGTTACTTTTGATCATTAAAACCTTTAAATATATGCATCTGATTCCTTTTATTTCTAACAACTGGTTGGACCTTACATTTGCCCACTTGACCATGTTTGAGGGGATTGACAGGGTGTCCTAGCAAGCCTTTCTCCATAGGTTTTGGTTTGCCACTTGGGGGGACTTCTGAAAGGCCATCGTCCGCTCCCATCATAAAACCAATATTTCATCTTGTTTCCCGCTCACTTGTCCCACTCCCCTTGTCCGGGTATTGGGTTGACCTTTCTTCAGGATTGCACCTTGTCTTGTGGGAAGAAGGGGCTAAAGGCCCAGAAGGTAAAAGCAAGCTGGTAAGAGATAAAAGCCTAAAAAATAAAACCTCGAGATGCTTCGCCCAGGGATCCTCGAGAAAGCAATAAAAGGCTTCTCAACAAGAAACTAGAGGGACCCGGAAGAAAATAATAAAACAAGACCTAGTCAGGGGATAGGGGGTCTCATCACGAGCCAACCTATTAGGTCCATGGGTACCTAGCAGTATGACATTGCCACCAATTGGTTACCACGCCAGGGCAGTGACTCTTGGCTGCATGGCCAAGGGAAAGGGGGTCTCATCACGAGCCAGCCTTTTATTTCTGTGAAAGTACTTGTGGGTAACACTGCCACCACTGGTCACCACACCAGGGTAGTGTCCCCTGATTAGCTCTTGAACAAAAAGAAAAAGAAAAGCAATAAAAGAATAAAGGCAAGAATGGGCTTGGAAAGAGTGCATCTATGACAGACAACTCGCCTTCTACAAAGGCACCCACAGATAACACATTGCATCCTTGGCCCTCACTGCATCGACATGCTTGGACTTCCCTTAACCACATCACCCACTCACATGGTTTTGATGAGGTTTTCTTTTGGGAACTCGCCTTTTCCGATGGACACTAGCCCAATAGAACGTTTTGTCTTTTCCTCCAGATTTGTATAGCAGGCTTGTGTAATGTCTTTGAGCTATTGACAGATGTATTAGGGATTTTATGCATATGTTTAATAATATTAATGATGAAATGTGATTGACATTGCTATGATCCCTGTGACTGATGAGCCCATGGAGGGCGTAGCTTTTGATGTGCAGGACCATGCTCGACAGATAGGTACCATTTGGACCGGTACACATGGGGAGATGATCAGTTCGGACCTCCATGGGGCTGAAGAGCCCACCAGGTGGATGCTTAGACCCCATCAGGGGGTAGAGACAGGGCAGAGGATGATCAGAGACTTTGCACCAGAGAAGAAGAGAACGTTCCACCAGAGGCACCCCGACACTGCTTGGCCTACGGGGATTGACCCACTTTCAGAGAGACGTTGGCTCTAGATGGCCCAGGATGTCACTAGGAGGCTTATGATGTCATCATGAGCATGTTGGCAGATGGACAGGGCAGTTGGCACGTGTGGCAGCTTGGAGGAGCCCAATGAAGGCTAACATCTTGCTTCAGGAGGCTACATTTGCCTTGATAGGGGCTAACGTCACCCTAGAAAGGGGTGACGTCTTACCTTTTTGCTTGATTAGGGTTTTAGTTTAGCATTTAATGTAAAAACAATATAATTTTGATATTATGGCCTTGTCGGCCTTTTTATGACCTAAAAAGTAAATTAGGTCATTGATATAGTATATATTGAGGATTTTGATCTTCATTTGAGGATCATAACTCATTCACTCCATAAGGAGAACCGAAATTTGTGCCCTCTCTTGGGTTTTTGGCTGAATTAAGTGATGCACACTTGTTGAAGGAAGAGATTTTTGGCATTTATGGTGTTTCTCTTGAAGGAAGGTGTTACAACTAGGGTTTGCATGGTTATTTCTTGGTGATTTGTAAGTATTTTTTTGCAAAACTTCTTGAATGAATGGTTGTAGTTTAATTTCTTGCATTTGTTTATAAATATTGCCGAATCAAAACCCTAGGGGACAAGCACACAAGTAGGTCATTGTCTCATGTCCACTGATAGAGAAACCTTAAGCTATTGTTGAGGAAAGAAGGAGCCTAGCCTTAGCTACACTCCTATTTCCTCTTCCTCTTTGCTAGCCGTACTATTTTGATGCCAAAAAGAGTGAGACGTCCCTGGCCTAGGTCTACTACACTAGGGCCGTACTCTTTCTAGGGTTTGCTAAAAGGCCTTGCTTTAGCAACACCTCACCTCATCAAACGCTCTTGTTTTGGTTATATTTTTATTCTTGAGCTAGCCGTTTGTCGGGAAGGAGGAGAGAGCACGAGGCCTTGCTTTAGCAACACCAGAATGAGCCTCTCTCCCCTAGGGTTCTGATTTTGAGGCCTTGCTTTAGCAGCACCCCAAAACTTTTCTCTCTAGTCCTTGAAATTTTGCCTCCTTCAACCTTTGCGTCCTTCACTTATGACTCCATTAAACCCTAAGGCACTGATCTGAAAGTCCTCTAATGTTGAAGTGAAGTTGATCAAACAACTCTAAATTCTTTGAATTTCAAACCCTAGCCTACTAACCCTAAGTTGTTGACGTCATCATTGGATATTTCATCTTTAATGCAACAACGTTTTACTTTATGAGCATTTGAATGGTGGTTTAAAGCATTTATTAAATGAAGTGTTGATTGGTTACATTGAATGCCACATCGTTCCAATATTTATTGGTGAAGTGTTATATCTTTTCATTTGCTATTGATAAACATTGACTTCGTCAACATTTATTGCTAATTGCTTATATATATTTATTAGATAGTCTTATGAAGTACTAACCCATTGAAATATAGCTTGCATATACCCGTTTGTTGTTGTCTTGTTCCAGGCAGGTGTTCTTCATTGGGTATTTACTTTATTATTGGCTGTTTAGCTGGGACTTTTTGTTTGGGTGGTGACTTGTGCAGAGGAAAGTTTGTCCTTATCTCATTATCCTTCTGCCTCCTCAAAACCACAGGTCACCGGGGACGTCTCCCCTGGGCCTAACCTCCCTAAAGAGAAATAACCTCCCCATCGTGGTGACATTGGGTGGGATAGGTTCCTGTTACGCTAGTTTGGCCTTCAATCTTATAGCCTTTTTCCTAGCTACAAACTGTGCAATAACAATACCCATGGAACATTTGGATGGATTTGGCGGTACACACCTTCATGGAGCTTCTTCTCTTATTGACAATGGATTATTTGATGGAGATCTTTGGTGGAGGAGATTCACTTCTCTATGGTGGATGGTCATTTTGTGGTTTAGTGTTACTTTCATACCTATGCTTGATGGATCACTCTCTTGACATATGGATGCTTGCTACTTCATGTGTCATATTTTGGAGCATCCTAGTGACTATGTATGATGGTGTTATGTTGTTGGTTTGTCAGTAGGAAGGGGTGTTCTACATGGTCCCTACTTGTCGAATGTGTGGTGGAGACATACTTGATGTATCACTAGGAGTTAGAGCCTTTCTATGTTCCTTTGCTTATCGTGTTTGATGTGATGTGGTGATGTACTTTTCCTTGGTGGGATCTTCTTAGGTGATATAACTTAATAACATTGTAACATTTCTAGACATCACTTAAAGGGGATGTGTATTTTATGAAGTAAGTACCCTTGTTGATGTGTATTATTTTCGAAAGGAAGGTACTGCATGGGCTTTCATGGTGATCTAGCCTTTTCTAAGGCTTAATTATGTAATAATGATGTAATAGGCCCTTGTTGGTGGTGTGCCCTAGGCTCAAGCCTAGGTTGAGTCTAATGTTTTATTCTTGTCTTGGTACCATGGTGGGGTTTTGCTACGAGATACAACTTATTTTACATGGTACAACACTTTGATGGAGTGCACCCCTTTATTGGCACGCATGTTGAGGCAGATCACTATATTTTATTTTATTTTGTTTGAGTGGAGGGGCCATCCCCTTGGACTTGGGAATTGGTTGGGTTTCTTGTTGACTCAATGAGTGGATAGGGTTGTTGAATCCTTACTTTCATTGGATCTATCCGCTTGCACAAGCTTTGAGGAATTGTAACCACCTTGGAGCATATTTTATTATTTATTGGGGAGTTGACATGGTCAACTTTGAGGTGGTCGCACATTGGAGAAAGCACACATGGAGAATCTTCTATTTTGGGAGGTTGTTGAAGGTCCCAAGACATTTGACCAGCCTTGCATGTGGAGTGCTTCACCTATTTGGCACCTTTGCACACTTTTCTATGGATTTTGGTGGTAGAGTGACTTGCTTTAGTTCACATGTGAGGAGGTTGGCACACCTTTCTAGGACACACCTACATGGAGTTAGTTGAGCATTATTATTACTATGCATGTGGATGATTATTATATTGTTGTTGACTCCTTCCTTGCACATTTTTTGAGGGTTGTTATACATTGGAGGTTGTGCTATGGAGTTTGTTGGGAGGGTGCCCTTGCCCTAGTTGTTATCTTTGACATATGGTTGAACTATTATAAGTCCACTTCTCCTCTTAGTGGCATGCCTCGCCTTATGGAGCCTTTATTGCACACTTGTTCATGAATTGGTTGGAGCAACCCACCTTGAGATTCACATGTGTGGAGGATTATTATTGCACACATGTTCATGCACCTTGTGGACCAAATTTGCTATTTTGAGGAGTTGCTTGAGGAGCAAGTTCTCCTTTGGAGGATATTATATTGTTTTCTTCATTCATGCATCTTGGAGGGTGCACTTGGAGACTTCTTCTAGGTGGACCATGGAGCACTCTCTTCTATGTCGTGGGAGTATTTTAATGTATTCTTGATCATGCATCTTGGAGGGCGCACCATTGAGACATTATTTTATGATTTGATGGAGCACTTGACATGGTCAACCACTCATTTAGAGGATGCACCCCACCTTCTTCTGCTATTTTTGGAGGTTGTTGTAACTACACTACTTTATTATTGTTTGACTTGTCATGGAGTTAGTTAGCAAATATTGTATTTTATTGTAAGAGATGAAAATCCCTCTATATGAAGAGGTTTTTTCTCTAGATTCAGGGATTGGGATTGGGAGTGAAGTGATATGGCTTGTGATTGAGAAGTGTAGGAGATAGAGTAGGAGCTTGGAGTGATAGGAGATAGAGTAGGACCTTGAAGATGATGATGGATTGAACTCTCTTGTATATCAACCCCTTGAAGACTAATGTAGAAGTGAGGTATTTCTTTATTTGGTTGTATGGTCTTGTTATGCTCTTCAATTTTGTTGTTAATGTGTTGTATAAACTATCTTGCTATCATACTTATATGAAGGCCATTTCATTTTGGAATAGTCAATGTGAGGAACCTATCCCTAATGATCTATTTGCTGTTTTATTTCTGTATTATTTTCCTTCATATATCAAATCTAGTTGTTGAATTGGAATAATAATTCAGCTAAAATCAACACCTGCATATTTTTATGGTGAGAAGCAACTCCAAGTCTCCAAGACTAGCTTTCCACACCTATTTTCAGCAAACACTTAAGGTGAAATTTATCAACCCTAGTTCCTTTTACCTCGAGTCTATAACTTTTGCCTTGGTGCTTGGGACTTTGCACTTTTGTGGGTGCTAGATTTTGTTGTAACAAGTGGCATTGACTATGAGAATGGATTGTTTTATGGGATCTGCCCTTTTGTTTTATGTTCTTTAGATGTGGATGTTGGTATTTAGCATTGGGGATAAGTGTCAAAATGTGTTGTTGATTGCAGCTTCATGAGACATCCTCCAGATCGTTCTTCTCTGGATTGAGTTGAGACATCCGTGTGAGGAAGCCCAAGTGTTGGGTGTGCCCATGTGATGGGTGTGCGTTAGACTCTGGACTGAGTTGTTATGACTTGTGGTCTCTTGCTTTGTACTCCTCTGGATTGAGTTGAGTCAACTTGAGATGGTCTCCTGCCTTGTACTCTTGTGGACTCAGTTGAGTCGGCTTGAGATGGTACTCCAGATGGTACTCCTATGGACTCGGTTGAGTGATCTGTTGAGTAGGACGTCCCTGTGGCTGAGCACAGGTGGACGTGTCCCTAGTGGATGAGCACTAATGGACGTTTGAGATCCTTGCTATATTGTCTGAGAGTAAGATTTACTTGTAACCCTAATTTTTGATGTAAAGGGTACAAGTCGGCCCCACCATTGTGAAAGACAATTAATATTTGAATAATGATTAATTATATTATTGAGTTATTGAGGTCGGCCCTATTGTGCCAATAGACGCACCTTTTGCTGTGTCAAGTCTTGTATAAATAGAGGTGAATCCCCATTGAGGATTACACACTCTCACTTGTCATTTGGAAATTTCAGCTAGTGCATGTACGACTGAAGTGCACATCTTTCTAGGGCGGAAGTTTCCAGGTTTTGGTAAGCACCCTCTGGTGTGCTAGGTCTATGGTGTGGGGGATCTTCTCTAGAGAATATAGCAAAGGATTGCTGGGCTTTTTTTCCTTGTTTGAGAAGGGTTTTCCCAGGATACTTCTTGTGTTCTTGTGCATGGTTATTCTTCTTGTGATCTTGGTTATTGCAACACTTGTGTATGGTTCAAGTACATGCTAAATGAAATAAACCTCATGCTTGAGCCAATCATCTTAAAACTTAACATGGTATCAGAGCAGAGTTATTGAGGAAACCATTGCACAAGTTTCTAGCAAGCTGTCGCCTCCCAATTGTAGAAAAGTATGACCCCCCTAGGGTTTCTGGAAAAAGTACGACCTTCCTCCTTTTGCCAGTTTCAACACTTTATACTTGAGCGTTGGGGCTAATTCTTGCATAGAAGTGTATGACCTCTTTCAGCGCACCTCCAAAGACTCTCAGATTGCAAATCAGAGAACTTTTGATTTTTGGCCCTAGGGTTTCTGCAAAAATTTCTCTTTTAGGGTTTCTACAACCCATTGAAGGAATTTTCAAGCTTACCAGTGTTCTTCTGACTTTCAAGGCTTATTGTTGGCAGTCACAAGTCCAACGAAACCTAGGGTTGCTAGCCTAGACTAGCCGCTAGGTTTCCTAACCTAGTTGCTAAAGGTTTGTGGAAGAATCTGCAAACCATGTGGAACATAACTTTGGTGGAAGATAGGCTTGATGGATCAAGCAACTTCAGTTCCTGGAAATCAAGACTATAGATTACCCTGGAAGAGGATGATCTATTGAGTGTGATACAAAAGACTCTACCAGAAACAACTATCGATGAAGAAAAGGAAGAGTGGAAGGAAGATGACGTCAAAGCAAGGAAGATAATCATCTATTCAGTAAGAGATGATCTCCTACCTCGTATTGCCAACTTGAAGACAACTTATGAGATGTATGATGTATTGAAGAATATGTTTGAGAGTACCAACACCCTCAGAGCTCTTACATTGAAGAGTCAGCTTCAACATATCAAGATGACAAATGCTGACACTGGTGCTACTTTCTTCATGAAGATTTCAGAGATCAGAGATTAGCTGGGTGCCATTGGAGAAACCATATCAGACAGAGAGCTTGTCTTGACTACTCTCAATGCTCTTCCAAGACATTGGGAACCATTTCTTCAAAGTATCAGTGGCAGAGCAGAACTACCTAATTTTGATCGTCTATGGATAGACTGTACCCAGGAGGAAATCAGACTTATAGGCAGAGGAGTGCAAGACTCCCCTCATGATGACAATCATGCTCTTGCTTTTCATACAAAGAAAGGGAAAAGAATAAATAGAAGAAGTTTCAACAAAGCATTCAAAGACAAGAAGACTTCATTAGCTTCAGGTCACGAACACAAGAAAAGGACAATTCAAAGATTCAGTGTTTTAGATGCGACAAGTATGGACACATTGCGAGAAATTGTCCTACCGGGAAGAATGGAAGACAACTTGCCTCCACTGTTGATGTTGATCCAGAGCCACATCAGAGAGATGAAGACATAAAAGATGAAGCCTTCTTCTTCATATCAACACTCTCAGGTACGGTTCCTACTGATAGTTATATTTGGCTAATAGACAGTGGTGCCTCTAGGCACTTGATCGGATATAAAGATCATTTGATGGACCTTGTTGAGAAAGAGTGTAGTCTACATGTTGTACTTGGAGACAATGCTAGATATACTGTGAAAGGGGTTGGAATTTCTACATTTCAACTAGATTTTGACATACCCCTTCAGTTGAGTGAGGTACTATATGTACTTGGGATGAAAAGGGACCTTGTCTCTGTTTTTGCCTTAGAGGATAAAGGCTACAAGGTTACCTTCTCTGAAGGAAAATTTCTTGCATGGCACAAGAACTCACATATGAATTCTGCCCAAGTGATTGGTGTTCGAGAAAACAACTTATACAGATTGACTATCTAACCAGTCCAGATTCTGTTACATGATACTATCAGCTTGAGCGAGCTATGGCATAGGAGACTTGCTCATATCCATTATAGAGCCCTTCTCGTTCTGGGGAAGATGGTAACATGCCTTCCAGAGATACATGTTCAGCATGATGGTGTTTGTAGAGGTTGTGCTCTTGGCAAGAATGTCAAGGGGTCCTTCTTGAGCAGTGACAATAGATCCAAGGGGATCTTGGACTTGATACATTCAGATGTGTGTGGACCCATGACTGTTGCTTCCTTGAACGGATATTTGTACTATGTGCTCTTCATCGATGATCACTCTCGGAAGACGTGGATTTATTTCTTGAAGACCAAGGATGGAGTCCTTGCAAGATTTCTAGAATTTAAAGCTCAGGTTGAGAACTTGACCGGGAGGAGGATCAAGGTGCTGAGATCAGATAATGGAGGAGAGTACACCTCTAGGGATTTCAGTGATTTCTGTATTGAGGCAAGGATCAAGAGGGAGTACACCATTCCTTATAACTCTCAACAAAATGGGGTTGTAGAGAGGAAGAACATAACCATCATTGAGGCAACCAAAGCGATGATACATGATCAGAATCTACCTATGATTTTGTGGGCAAAAGCATCCATGACAGTAGTGTATGTTCAGAATAGGAGTCCTCATTAGATTTTGATGAACATGACTCCCGAAGAAGCTTTCACCGGAGTGAAGCCTGAGGTTGGACACTTCAGGATATTTGGGTGTCCAGTATACTTTCATATACCCAAGGAGAAGAGGACCAAGCTAAAACCTTTAGGCAGAAAGGGTACATTTGTAGGGTACAATGAATCTTTAAAGTCATATCGGATCTACATCCCTGGTTAGAGACAGATTGAGGTGAACAAAGATGTCATCTTTGAGGAAGAAATAGCCTTTCGAAGATCCAGAGAATCTCAGATGGAGATTGACAGCGAGACAATACCTTCTCCTCCTTCAGCAGTTCATAGGGAGACAATCATTGATCCAGTTGATCCAGTAGCTCCAGTTGATGTTCCCAGAGACATTGCAGTAGGCCATAAAAGGCCTTCCTGGGCTCGATAGACTTTGCAGGAGGCAAAGGGACGTGCAACTCCTCGAGGTACATTCTGAGAGAGCAGGAGACCACAAAGATTTTCGAGCTATGTTTCAGCCATGAGCCACATCATTGATACTGAACCTTCTTTTCATGGAGAAGCAACATGTCAGCAGGTATGGCAAGATGCCATGACATAAGAGTTGTTAGAATATAATGGAT
>CBVK0101626144.1:0-10825 GCA_900067695.1 Picea abies | reverse complement strand
ATTCCATGCCCTAAGGATTCTATTTATTTCTTTCATCATAGGATCACAGATGTGGATGGACAACTAGGGATACTTTAGGGCTTCTCTTCGAAGAAGTCTTCTTCTAAGGTCGAACTGAACATGTACTGCCTTTCATGGCTGCTACCATGGATATATACTTCATCATCTTCAATGGATCATAGGATTAGCTCCCTCCTAATCCTTGCTTCATGCATGCTCTTCTCTTTGGTGATGTATAATCGTCTCCCTCCATCTGGGAGAGTCCACGCTTCCGTATGCATCCTTGTTGTCTACTGCAATATATAATTGGCTCTCTCTGTCTGACAGAGTCCACGCTTCTGTCTTGTTGTCTTCTACAAAAACGTCATAACTCTTTCTCCAATTTCCTCTTGATTGTTGACTTCTTTCTATCTTTGCTTCTACTAAGTCTCTTCATGATGGATTCGGCTTATCTTGCAATAGCTTTCACATGATTTGTTTGACGTATTTCATCCTTTCATGTGTATTATCTAATGATATTCAACCTTATCTTGTTGTTCTTCCATAGGTATAGTTCTTCTTGGAATACATTATCTTCCAGGAGATAGATATACAAGATATGTACAGAGATGATGCAAACAAGACATGTACAAGAAATGAGAAGAGTATTGCTACCTTTAGAAGAAGTCTCTTTCATCCTGCTTAGCCTTCTTTGTAGGTTCCTTTTCTTCGACAACTGATGCTTCGTGTTTCTCCTTTCTTTTCTTTAGCTTAGGACAATGATTCTTGTAGTGACCATACTTTCGACAGTTGAAGCATTATAATTCTGAAATGTCTTTCTCTTGATTTGGCTTCGTACTTGAGCCAAACTTCCTTTTGTTCCTGAAATTCTTGAATCTTGCTGTGAAGCCCTAATCATTGTACTTCTTTTGGGGTTTCTCTTTTGCACTGATCCTGGATTCTTCTTGAGCACATCAAGTCCAAAGTTCTTCAAATGTAGGATACTCCTTTCTTGTGTTCATGTTTGCAACAAATGCATCCCACGTCTTGGGAAGACCATTGAGTACTATGTTCACGAATTCCTTCTCTGAAATGATCTCTTCAATAGCTTGTAGTTGATATCTTAACTGGGAGATCCTCACAAAGTATGATGTTATGCTGTCCTCATCATTCATCTTCATGTCACAGAGCTCATTCTTCGGACTCATAACTTGTTCAATGTTTCTGACTGAGAAGAGATTTGTTAGGGCATCGTACATCTTCTTTCAAGATGGGAGATGTAGGGTATCAAGTGGTCTTTTATAGATTCCACTATGATACTCATGGCATTGATGTCACCGTCTTTGAACTTCTCCATAACTGCAACGTTCTGTGGTTCCTTCTTCAAACTCTGGTTCCACGATCTTTTCTTTCACGATATCCAACACTTTATTCTTGGCAAGGATGAGGTCAATCCTTGTCTTCTATGCTCTGAAGTTAGAGGCTCCATCTAACTTGATCTCTGAATTCATAGAATAAGTCATGGCTGCTTTGACTTGGTCAAACCCTAGATTTGACCAAAAACTCAAACTTGACGTCTTGGCTTGCTGAGAGTACCAGGAGATGCGCTAGGCTAGGGCGCACTGATCTGTCCAGAGATTAGGTCAATCTCTTCACTTAAGGTGTCTCAACGAGAGGATTAGGGTTTCTGCAACTGCACCTACTAGTAACCCTAGCGACAATGCTTCAACGAGCTTAATATCCTTCTGGCTATGTTTCCTTCCAGTGGTTAGACTGAATGGAGGTGTGGGCCCATAACCTGTTAGAATATAATGGATGAGCCGACAAGTCTTCTAGGGTTATTAGCCAACTCATTAGGGTTTCTTCTTACTTCCCGGAGTATTCTATCCTCGTCAGGTTTACACGTGGAGGTAAATACCTCCCGCAGCTACCATAATATCCAGTCCATCACGAAGAATGATATGTGGGACATTGTTCTGAGACCAGAAGGGAAGTCTGTAGTGACTTCCAAGTGGATGTATAAGATCAAGCATGCAACTGATGGAAGTGTCGAGAAGTACAAAGCGAGATTTGTGGCCAGAGGATTCTCTCAGGTTGAGGGAATTGATTATGAGACATTTGCTCCTGTAGCCCGATACACTTCCATCCGTACGATCATTGCTCTGGTTGCATCCATGGGTTGGAGATTACATCAGATGGATGTAAAGACAACCTTTCTCAATAGTGAGATTGAGGAAGAAGTTTACATCGAGCAACCAGATGGATTCATGATACATGAGCAGAAGTCTCATGTGTGCAAGTTGAAGAAAGCCCTGTATGGACTAAAACATGCACCTCGTGCTTGGTACGAGAAGATGGATGGATTCCTGATGATTTTGGGCTTCAACAAGAGTGTCGCTGATCCAAACCTATATTATCATATTGTTGGTGATGAGTGCCTGATTTTGGTCCCTTATGTTGATGATTTATTCCTCACCAGTTCAAAAAGTCTTATTGCTGAATGCAGGCGTGCATTGACTTCTGAATTCGAGATGAAGGATCTTGTTATGATGCACTACTTCTTGGGACTAGAAGTATGGTAGAGGATTGATGAGATTTTCCTCACTCAAGGAAAATATACAGTGGAGATATTGAAGAAATTCGGTATGATAGGCTGCAAATCCATGCGTACACTGATGGTGATGGTTCTGAAGAAAATGAACGAGGCTTCTACTGATTCAGGCGAGATTGATCCACACCTTTACCGACAACTGATTGGATCATTGATGTATCTGGTTAACACCAGACCTGATATATGCTATGCAGTGAATGTATTTAGTCAGTTTATGAGTCAGCTGAGATAGACCCACTGGATAGCAGCGGAGCATGTGTTGAGATATCTACGAGGCACAGTTGGATATGGCCTGAGATATGCCTTCGGTGTAGACATGAGATTGCAGGGATATGTCGATGCAGATTGGGCAGGGAGCGCAGTGGATCGGAAGAGCACATTCGGTTGTTGTTTTACTTTGGGATCTGCCATGGTTTCTTGGTGCAGTAGGAAACCAAGCTTTGTGGCTTTGAGTACCGCAGACGCAAAGTACATAGCGTTATGTGTGGCAGTCCGCAAAGCAATGTGGCTTCACAAGCTCCTTGCAGATTTATTTGGTCATGAGATGGATTCCACTGTTATCCATTGCGATAACCAGAGCCGTGTGAAGCTCTCAGAGAATCTTGTGTTTCACGATAAATTGAAACACATTGAGATCAATTACCATTATATCAGAGATATGGTGCAGAGGAAGGCAATACACATGCAATACCTTTCTACACATGAGCAAGTTGTAGATGTCTTCACCAAACCGCTTGCCGGGACAAAGTTCGAGTACTTCTGTGAGAGACTTGGCCTGGTGGAGAATGCCTCCCTAGCTGAGAGGGAGTGTTGTTGATTGCAGCTTCATGAGACATCCTCCAGATCGTTGTCCTCTGGATTGAGTTGAAACATTTGTGTGAGGAAGCCCAAGTGTTGGGTGTGCCCATGTGATGGGTGTGCATTAGACTTTGGACTGAGTTGTTATGATGTGTGGTCTCTTGCTTTGTACTCCTCTGGATTGAGTTGAGTCAGCTTGAGATGGTCTCCTACCTTGTACTCCTGTGGACTCAGTTGAGTCAGTTTGAGATGGTACTCCTGTGGACTCAGTTGAGTGATCTGTTGAGTAGGACGTCCCTGTGGTTGAGCAAAAGTGGACGTGTCCCTAGTGGCTGAGCACTAGTGGACGTGTGAGATCCTTGTTATATTGTCTGAGAGTAAGATTTACTTGTAACCCTAATTTGTGATGTAAAAGGTACAAGTCGGCCCCACCATATGTGAAAGACAATTAATATTTGAGTAATGATTAATTATATTATTGAGTTATTGAGGTCGGCCCTATTGTGCCAATAGACACACCTTTTGCTGTGTCAAGTCTTGTATAAATAGAGGTGAATCCCCATTGAGGATTACACACTCTCACTTGTCATTTGGAAATTTCAGCTAGTGCATGTATGGCTGAAGTGCACATCCTTCTAGGGCACAAGTTTCTAGGTTTTGGTAAGCACCCTCTTGTGTGCTAGGTCTATGGTGTGGGGGTTCTTCTCTTGAGAATATAGCAAAGGATTGCTGGTTTTTTTTTCCTTGTTTGAGAAGGGTTTTCCCAGGATACTTCTTGTGTTCTTGTGCATGGTTATTCTTCTTGTGATCTTGGTTATTGCAGCACTTGTGTATGGTGTTGCTGCATTGTTTATGGTTCACGTACATGCTAAATGAAATAAACCTCATGCTTGAGCCAATCATCTCTAAACTTAACAAAATGACCCTCACTTTATTGCCTTTTTATGTGCAAATATGTTATATAATATAATCCTTTTCCAATTATAACAATAAGTACACTTTTTTATCATTGACAATTAATGTGGATGCTTGTTAGTTAGATCCTGTCCCGCATAGTCCTGCCAGCCTATCAAATTATCGACTTGTCCCCAAACACAACACTTTTCCAATGAAGAGGGGAGACAAAGAATATTGTACTCCACAGCAATCTAGTCTCAAAACTCTTGGGTAGCTTTGTAATTCCAAATCACATGCTGAAGTATTTTAGGTTTGTTGCTGACCTCATAGCATACATATGTAATTCAAGAACAACAAAGTCAATCTTTGATCACTAAATTGTTATAAAGGACCAACCACCCTAGCACTCGTGTTTTAAAGAAGATTGGGACCTCTAGATGCCTTGACACTTCCTGATCCACCGCAATTCATGATCATGGACATTCCAATTCTTATTTAGGTGATCTACTATTGTACCAGTTGGCCTGATCTCATCATAGAGTTCCTTTGTTTTATAACTATAAATGGTTTCCCACAAGACCATTTTCAATTCTTTCAAATAGGTCCACTAGTTTCTAAATTTAGTTTAAACAATCAATCATTTTGAATCATATGACGTAGCTAAAAGAGGATTGGTCAATGACCTGAATTCTTTGACTGCAAGTAAGATCCCTCTAGGATAACCACTTTCCTGCATCCTTTTCCCATGGATCACCCCACATATGAAAGCCTTCTTTGCCAACCATTTTCTTGCAAAGGAGGGACTTAACTCTAGCTGTTCTCTATCTGTTGAAAATGTCCAAATTGATTGTGTAACCAAATCCCACCTTTATGTTAATCAACTATTTCCAATGCAACTGTTTGGATGCCAATTGGCAAGCTCACCAGTTCAACAGGCTAAGGCATATCTCTTTTAAGATCCATTGTCGCTTTCCTCGCATCTTCATACTAAAGGTGTTTAGCCTTTGTTTCTCATCTCTACTCCTCTAGAACTTAGTGATTTGCTTCATGTCTTTCTGTCCTAGAGTTGATCTCGACTTTTTTCTCATAAATTTTACTTAAATGTGTGGGGAGGCTCAACTTTCTAGCTGTTCAAAGGTACAAACCAAGTACTTCACTATTTCAGGCACCATATGCGTGTTGAAAAATATTTCAGTTACCAATGACAATGACTTAATTTCTTAGCAGATATTTACTATATTTTAAATTAATTTGTGAAAGCTTTATGATTTTTTTTTGAGTATTTGGTTTTCTTTCCATATTTCCTTTGCTTTTCGATAGTCCACCACGGACATGACTTTGCTAGCAATAGTTGGTTTTACTCTGAAGTATGTGCATTTGGCAGCCCCTTTTGAATTGTCTCCCTAATTACTTCTAAATTCTAATTCAATTCTCATCGTCTTGGTGCACATTATGTTGGATGTTTATATTCTTTCTGGATTCTTTTGATGCTAATATTATTTTTTCTCTCTTTTAACTCCAAGTCAACGAGGCACATACAAGTTTTAATGTGAACTTTTGTGTGCAGGGAAGCCTTTATTTGGCACACTTATAGCTCTCGTTCACAAAGACGTACCGGTAAGATGCAAAGATAAGGGATATCTCTTTTGTCTAGAAGTGAAATATAGTTGATCAAAAAAATTCATTAGAGTTATATCTACTTAATTGATTTGTAACGTGAGTAGTAAATTGGTTTTCAAGATATACCTCCAGTAGTGAGTTTGCATTTTTTAGCGTTGATAGTCATTATATTGGCAAATGTTTTTATGATTTGCATCTAGCTGATATGGGGCCACAATTAGAGCTTTTGGAGTTCTAGATGTAGAAATCTGTGAAGTCGGGCAGTTAGTTTAAATTCAGAAATTTCACTTCATTTACTTGAGGTTTCCCAAGTCTAATCCCTGTGAACTTTCAACCTTAGTGCTCATCTGAAATATTGCAGCAGTAATATTTCACTTCCTTTTAACCCAATTTCACCAGAGAGCACAATAGAATAGATACAATACAAGTGTACTTGAATGCCACAATGCTACAGCCCTTGGGGCACAATTTTCTAGGCATATAACAGATCTGAAATGTCTTATTAGAGCAGCTTGTTACAGCAGCAAATCTTCTTTTTTATCTTCAAGATATGTGCTAAATCACTTAACCAATTCAGCTATATGTTATGTCAAATCAGCATGAACAACAAGTGCTGGAATCTACTCAATCACGAAAATACCACAAGTTGAAAATCAAATCTGCAAGTACACAATATTTGGACAGCTGGAAACTTCATATATATATATATATAAGAAATGAAGTACATACCACAACTTTATCACAAAGCTGGTAGAAATTAAGCTCTCCAAACCCTAGCTAGGGAAACCATAGAAAACCCTAGCCACCAACTCCTCCTAGGTAGGAATCACTCCTAACCAATGCTGGTACTCGACCATGAATCCTCAAGAAGCTAACATCAACACTGGCAAGTCCTCCTTGGCACATGCAAGACATCTCCTTCTCTTTTCCTTCTCAACAAGCATAACAAGTAGCACTAAGGTTTCCAAATGCTGCAAAACCTTAGTCTTCTTCTCTCACAAGAGCTTCAAGATATGATGCTTCTTTTACCCTTCCAGGGTTTATTACAAACCATAGCTTCTTTGCCTCCTTAGGGTAAAACCCTATGCCTAGATATTTCCCTTGGACTTCCTCCAAGAACCTAGCACTCCGAGACAAACATAAATAATACAGTAAAGAAGAATACGGAGAGAGATTAGTGTGCTCCACTCCTCACAGCTCTAATACAAGTGTGCGATGAATAATTATTAAAACGGTTCTCTCCTTCCTCTATTTATGTGAGAGGTAAAGGAGGTCAACAATATGAAGTGGACCTAATGCAATATAAGCAACTTAACTACAAGAAGATAGGTCCACATGTAGGCTCTAACTCAAGGTGAGACATGTCAAGCTCCAAGGCATGCACATCCAACAAGGAAGGATCCAAGACATGAACATTCCATGAGATGTGTCTAGAGCTCCACCTCCACAGGCCCTTAAAGCTCCAACACTCCTCCTAAGCCATGTGCTCCTTAGGGTTCACCCCACCTACATGATCACTCCTTGACCAAGCATTCTCAAGTTAAGTATAAGCCCCCATGCAAGTAATCAAATGTTCCCGTGCTATCTAGGGCTCAACACCCTCCTCTAGGATGTCGAATGCTCCTCCAAGACAAAGTTGTCCTTTAAGCAAGCCATCCACTCTCCATGTTCACATCGTGAAGAATGTCATCAAGTTGTCTAGATCTCCAATGCTCTAAGGAGGAATGTCACACAAGCATCCATAAAAGGTCTATCAGTCAATGAGCAAGCCACCTCTCATGTGTATGTCCATCATGGCACAACCAATGGTCATCTATACACCATGCACCTCACATCACATGAAGCACCCCCAAGCATGGTGTAAACACTTTTGAAGTAACCCCAAAAGCTAACAATAGAGTTGTGTTATCTCATATACTTAGATTCTTATAATTATCTCTATAGTGTACATCTTCAAACAAGGAAGCACTAAACATTCTGACAACAAATTTTTATTCACAAGAAAACCTGAATACAAAAGATATGTGGGAATCTACTATTTGTCACTTAAAATCCCTTGGCAATAGGAATTGAGTAATGTATCTAATAATACTTTTATCTTAATTGCCACAAGTTACTGTGTTACAATATCTATCTTCCCATGCATGTGGATTTATCACAGTTAGGAGTTTATTCTCTAAGTACCACACGACTCTGTTTTGTTGACTACCTAGTTATAGATATGCAGGTTAGCCTCATCGATATGAGATCTACATGCATCTTGGCACTAGGCAGATGCATAAAGTTTTTAGGAATTGGCTACTCTTACATTGCGTTGATGAATATAGTCATTTACTTTTTCTTTTACTGTTGCTATCATGTAGCTTCTTTCCTCTTACTCTTTTAGATTTTAGCTTTTGGCTTTTGCATGCCCACTTTTATCACTACTGATGTACTTTTGACTCTTGAGAGCCATTGTCCTACTTTTTTTGGTCATTTGTGGATATTAATAAAATTATCTTATTTTCTTTAAGAACCAATGTTTTGCTTAAACAATGCACTTGATGTATCGTAATAGGGTATTGGAGTGTTACGGTGAGGCTATATTGTAAATTTGGGTGCTGCCAAAGACACTTTCCATTGTTTGACTGCATGCTTAACAATTAATTTATTTACAATTTTTGAATTTAATGGGGCAACTTCCTGTCACTGAGTTCATGTCTATGTTCTAACATGACATTACCCTAGATCATAGTTACGAAATTTGGCCACAGGACTAGCTCCTGTATGGAAAAACGGCCTTAGTATGGATATGGCTGTAGTTTTGGTTCTGTACAGATATGACATGGGATAAAAAAATAACCCCAGATTCATCTTAGGAAAACAAATACTCCTTTCAAAAAAATTGCACCTGACTTGCACCTGTTGGAATGTATAAAAAAATAAATGCCCCCTCTGAAAAATCATACCTGTTTTTAGTGGAGTTATGGGCTGATGCATGAATCATGCCCACCTGAGTGAAATTGTGAGTTGAGAGCCTACAGATGTAGTCCTTCCTAGTGATTAATAAGCACTAGGGTATCATAAAAAATGTAGAACACAGGCCATCGTTTTAGCAGTATAGGTCTATGGTTTGATATCTTCGATTTTTCCTTGAGCTATGCTAGGGTTGCGAGAGAGAATTAAGAGGATAGTTCCACTTTTTCCCATATCCCTGCAGCTCCCAGATATGCCGTTCGTCTCAGAGTGTTGTTATCGGAGCCACTAGCTGTGTTAGAAATTAGAATAAGTCACCTTTTGTCTCTGAGTCAGAGTCAATAGCCACATTAGGCGTTGGGAAAAATGAATGTTAAAGTTGAAGTGTAAAGGTATTAAGGCATTATATATATATATATATATATATATATATATATATTTTAAGTAATCTTTTTAAATTTTATATATATATATATATATGTATCTTATATTTTAAGTAATATTTTTTAATTATATAAGTAATATATCTTATATCATAAACATATAATATATTGTATTGTATAAGTCTGTTGTATTTTACTTTGTAGTTTCTAAAATTTTTGTTGTTTTCGTATTTGTGAGATGTATACTCCCGTATCAAAACTGTATTGTGTTTTTTCCCATATGTATTTTCCACATAGATATGTATCTGTATTCAAATCTGCACTTGAATTTGGTATGTTGCATAAGAACTGAACCGAACTCTATTCTAGATACAAGTACTAGAAATATTAAAGTTTTGAATAGCTTGAATGTTGTGTATCCATATTGATCAGAGGATACAGTTTATTGAAACTTGTACCGTAAAGAGGCTAGACAAAGTAAGTTTTTTAGCCGTGCAAATATAATTTTTTTAAGGGCTATGTCGTTGTATGTCATCGTGCATATACTTTTATCTGGTTTTCTTGTATGTTTTATACTTCTCAAATATCCGATCTTCTTTTGTTTGATATGGCATCTATTTAGGTAAAAAATATTGATTTTTCACTCATTTTGATCGTGGTAATCTTCTGTGCTCTTTGAAAGACAAATATACTGTTGAAAGGGACTATAATTGATTTTCCTAAATACTTTTCTTGTATGGTGCTTGTATGAAAGCAGAACATGCTAGTTGTAGGCTTCTAAAGAACTCTATTGTCTTCTAAACTAATTGCACAAAGGGTGATGTGCTAAAGCAAGTTGTAAGCATGATTCGTCGCAAAAGAAGGAATACGGATGATAAGTTGATTGTGTCAACAGAAGAAACACCAATTGGGAATGTTATCGTGCAGTTTGTACTTGGATGTAAAGGAAAGGTGAATGAAGACAAACTGGCGCAACGGGAGACTATCCTATCACTGTCACCTCAATAGGATATTTCTTTCTATTTAGGGTGGTAAGCCCAGGGGAGACATCCCCGATGACTTGGGGTTTTGAGAAGGCAAAGGGTAAAGGCCAAGGTAAAAGTTTCCCTCTCACAAGTCACCACCGATCAAAAAGTCCGGCTAAACAACCAATAAAAGATAATAAGAACCAGAAATGTACTTGCCCGGAACAAAACAACATAAAACTATATTTGCAAGGTCACTTGCTGGTTAGTACTTCATATAATCGGAGACTTTCTCAAATAAAGCAATTGACTAATGTATTTGTGAAGTAAGCAAAGATGTATAGTAGCAATAATCACAATACGATATTTCACAATGAAGGCTCTAAAGAAGCATCAAAATGAGCAATAATGATTAATCATCAATGTCACAATACCAACTTTCATTAGAAGCAAATAATGCCACGCATTAGTCAATCTCTCAATTGCTTAAAGAAGCTAAAATGCTGCAAAGTGTAACTATAACTCAAATGGATAGTAGCAACAGTGAGGTTAGTAGGTTAGGGTCAGAAGGTATTAGTAGTTGTTCAAAGATTTTGGAGGTTGTGATCAAAACACTC
>CBVK0101626142.1:0-10057 GCA_900067695.1 Picea abies | reverse complement strand
TTCCAGTTGTCCAAAATTGTGAAATTGTAGTTTTTATTTTTAGCTTGCATTGTCTTTTTGATCAATTAATTTTGAACATTTGTTTTTCACGCTGATTTGACATAACATAGAGATGAAATTTTTAAGTGATTTAACATATAACTTGAATACAATTTTTTGTTGTAATAGAGTGATTTTTAGATCTAGTTTATGCTTGGAAAAGTGTGCACTTTGGGGATGAAACGTGTTTGCATTTGTTTGTTGTCTTTTCTCTTGATTTTCCAAGTGTATTGAGTTGAAGTGAAGTGAAATATTTTCCACTATTTTATTCTATAAATTAACATTTCAAATTATCCCTAAGGCTTAAATTTCACTAGGATTATATTTGTGAAACCTGCCCTGTGAGGTGAAATTTCTCAATTTGCATTACAGTTCATTCTACAAAATTTCAACATATTGGTGTATCTTAGTAATCCAATATGACACTAACAAGGATAAGATAAATGTGAACCCTTCCTCTTATTTTCTAGACAAGGCATTGGTCGCTACATTCTCCTTTCCCCTCTTGTAGATGATCTCATAGTCATATCCTAACATCTTAGTGACCCATTTTTGTTGCTCTAGCGATGAAAACCCTACTCCAAAAACTAATTCAAGCTATGATGGTTTGTATTGATATGGAATCCCCTCCTAATGAAATATGGGTGACATGTCTTTACTACTTGAATGATGATCATGATTTCTTTCTCTTATGTTGACTTACTCATGTTTCTATAACATAATTGTTTACTAGCGAATGCTCATGGATGACCGTCTTGCATCAACATTGCCCCATTACCTTTCCCTGCAATATCACATCTAGTATGAAAGTCTTAGTGAGGTTAAACATGGATAATAATGTAGTAACATAAATTTTTTCCTTTATGGAATGAAAGGATTTCTCTACTTCATCAATCCATATTGTTGGACACCTAATCCTTGGGATTGTGTTTCTTGTGTAAATATCATTGTAAATATCACTTATGAGAAATATGAAGAGTTGTAGGTGATAGAAGAGTCACCTAGAAGGGGAATACCAACAATCATCCATTTGTATATTTATTTAGCTTCATGTTAATGAAATGATCAAGTGTGGTTACATTTTCTTCCATACCTAACTTGATAGCGGTATCAGAGTTGCGGTCTAAATCCACAATTATTTTCCTTGAGTGTTTCATTCCCACAAAAGAAATGTCTCTCAGTATTCCCCATGATATGTCACTTAGTCTGCTATTTTTCCACATGCTCTATCTCTCTAGTTATCCTCGTGACATCATTTATGTTGTTTATCTCTTGGAAATCCTAATCTCCTTCTCTCAGTCTTGTCTCCTTCGACAAGGTCCTCTCTACCTGACGTGAATCCTCCCCTAGGCATTAGTCATCAAAAATAACTCTCAAAACCATTTCCTCGAACCCTAGAATCCCTATACATCAAGATATTATCCTTTCATGGGTGTTGTGAGTCTTTTTGTTTTTTAAATACTGAGGCATATGTGCAAGATTTGGGTGAAATAATTATGTAAACCAAAACATGCATCGACCCTCCCTTTGAAACCTCTCTCTTTTTGTGCACGATGATTCATTAGGTTATAGGATTGATATGGCATGCTTGTAATATGAGATTATTTCAATTTTTAAAGGGCACAACCCTCTTTTAGTTGGTTGGAGTAAGGGAGATGACTTACCAGGAACTATATGACCTATGTGTGGTATTTGTACAACCCATAGTGAACCCCATGGCCTCCATCGATTTCCACTAATTCATGTGTTTGGATGGGTAGTTCCATCTAGATTTGGTGGATTGTGGAGTGTTGTCTGCATCAAATGGATGAATTGTGTAACGACTAATCACCAAGATAAAAATCTCTTCACATTCCAGTTCATGTTTCATGATAACCAACATTTTCTTTTATACCCTATGCTCTTCCCTTGTTAGATTACTCTGTATTTTCAACAATAACAAGATTTAGAATTCCAAAGCGATTTCCTGGCTTGGAGATCATTTTATTGAAAAGTCTATTATTATTTTAGTAATTTTTTTTATAAATATGCATTCACTCATCTCCATCATCGACATGGAGATGACTAGTAAAGAAAATTATGGGGAATGGTATAAAAAGATAAAAAACACATTGATCTTCAATGACTTGTGGAATAACATTTGTGAAGCAACAACTATAAATGAAGAGGAAGTTGAATCAACTTCTAGAGAAGAACAGTCAAATAATAGTAAACCAACCATTCCTACATCATACAAGGAACATGCCAAATGGAAGGACAAAGAAAAAAAAGCATATGTTGTGATTTCTACGACAGTAAGTGAAGAGGTGAGACACCATAATTTTTCCATTAATAACTCCTATAGTTCTTTTTGAAGAGATTGAACGAATTGTATGACACTCACTCAGAACTGCAAATCATACAACTACTGGTGAATCTCTTCAACCTAGAGTTGAAGAATGATGACCTTATAACTTTAGCTTTTGAGATCAAAATCATAATGCATGACATTAATGCCATTGGAGTGAATATAAAAATTCCTCTCACAACCTTCATTAAGGACCTATACCCTACATATTATCACTACCTTGAATATCTACAAGCTAGTGGTCAAATGAAATCCATCTCATTTAACACTTTGGTGGAGAAAGGTGCAAAACATGAGAGATCCTTTGGAAATAAGTCAACCCATTCCACTGGTGAAACTGTCTGCATAGCTCATAAAGGGAAGAGTCAACCACATGATTCTTCTAGAGGAGAAGGCATCAAAAGAGGTTGTGGAAGAAATAATTTTAGAGGTAAGGGGGTAGACACAACCAAAGTGAGAGATCCAATCTTCATTGTATCCATTGCAAAAATAATGGGTCACATGAAGCAAATGATTGTAGAGTCCCATGGGAGAAGTTAAAAGAAGACAAACATAATAAGAAGGAAGACAAAGGTAAAAATTTATAACCATGAAAGGTAAAGTATCTAAATATACTCATTATATTGTTTCCCATTACAATATAGGAGTAATTGAAGATCTGCTTAACAGTTCATTTTCTTCTTGGAGAGATACATGGGTGCTGACATAGGTGCCACTTGCCACATGACCTTCTAGAGAGATTTATTTGAACATTTCAATGACAATGTTAATGGCATAGTTTATTTTGTAGACAAATCAAGTATCAAACCTTTGAGAGTTGGCACCATTAGGATTAAGTTGCCTAGATTCCTGAATTTTCTTCTGCATAATGTTCTCTATATTCCTAATATGCAAAGAAACTTGCTATCTCTTATGCACCTTTGACAACAAGGTCACTCTATCCATATCTTTGAAGGAAAATTCGAAATAAGGAAGGCCTTTGAACAGGTGCACAGAATGGAAGAAGGAACATTGTTGAAACAAAAAGGGACATCTAGTCATGCACATAATGTTGCATACCTCTCTCATCACAGTGAAGGTACGATGCCATATAATCTTTTATGGCATTCTATATTTGGTCATATTAATTATGACAGTCTCCATTTGTTGAGAAAGATTGGTGTCTCTGGTTTTACTACTATTCCTAGGAACTTTGAGAAACTTGATGCTTGTATCCTTGGAAAGCATAGAAAACAACCATTTCATGATTCTACTTCTAGAGCATATAGAAAAACTGAACTGATACATTCTGATTTCTATGGCCCTATGCTTGTTCCTTCTACAAATGAAAATAAATATATCATGTCTTTTATTGATGATTACACCAAGATGTGTTGGGTGTATTTGCTAAAAGAAAAATCACAAGATTTTGAAACTTTTAAAAATTTTCATGTATGAATTCAAAATGAAGCTCATTCTCGTATTGGATCTCTTCACACTGATAATGGAAGAGAATATACATATAAATATTTTGAAAATTGTTTACGCCAACATGGGATTAAACATCAAACTGTAGTTCCATACTATCTTCAACAAAATGGTGTAGCTAAAAGAATGAATGGGACTTTTCTAAATATGGTTCGTTCCATGATTTTTTTCAAGAATGTAAAATTGATGTTTTGGGTTGATGCGGTTCTATGTGCAGTTTATGTGAAAAATAGGTGTCCATCTCATGCTCTTGAAAACAAGACTCCTTATGAAATTTGGTATGGCCACATTCCTTCGGTGAGCATCTCAGGGTATTTGGTTCCACCTACTATGCCTTAATTCCTAAGGAGAAAAGAAGCAAGAATGATGAAAGAAGTCAAAAGTGCATTTTCTTGGGGTACTCAAATACCACCAAGGGATATCATCTTTATGATAGACAAGCAATAAATTCATTCTTTCTAGAGATGTAATTTTTCTTGAATCCTCCAAGCACGACAAAATTGTTGAGACGTAGCTTGATCATCTAGACAGATTCAGTCTTGTAAATATCATGAATTTGATGATGAGATTACACATCTTGAAGGGGAGATACCTATATTGGGTCAATCTATGGAATCTCCTTTTTGTTTTGAAGAAACATATGCCCCTCATGAACAAGTTCTAGCCACTTCATCATAACCCAAAGTTCATTTGGATGATGTCATTGAGAGGATTGAAAAGCTGAATCTTGATGAGAATTCAACACCATCTCAACCAGCTAAGAAACATGGAACATCTCAGAAAGATCCACCAAAATGGCTCATAAAAACACTTGAAAGTGTTCATGTTGATGAGGTTGGAAAGAGAGGAACCAAAAGTTCCTCAAGACAAGATGGAGGTGATGTAGATAATTCTAATTAAGGTGATGTAAATGACATGGATGTATCATATGACTGTGATTTGAATTTATCAACTAACTTTTAACCAACTTCCTTTGAAGAAGTTATTGACCCAGTATATGGTCCAACCTATATGAAATCATGCAAAGGATTGCAAGACTAACTTTTTTTTTCATTACTTCATTTTAACAAGGTTTGACAAGGGTCCCACTAAGAAGTTATCCAATGAGTTTAAAGGGGTATCATTTTATTATTATGATAAGAATGGGTCATAATTCATGAAATAGAGAATTATATGGTATTATGGAGAAAATTGTTGTTCTTTGTTATATGCTTGGCATGCAATCAACAAGAGATATTATGAATAATTGGGTATTATATGTGTCAAAAATATTTGCAAGGTTTAAAGTGAATAGTTGATAACCCACCTCACGACATTGGATTGAATTTGGCTGATATACGCTATGTTTCATATATGATATTGCTGCTCGCATTAATGAGCATTGGTAGTGTCAACAGTTTCACTCGACGTGAATATTAATGCATGATACATATTCCTAGAGTTAAGGCGATATAATAGAAGTATGCATGGTTCATTCTAATTGTTTAGGGTTTGAATTTGGCTTGTTTCATTGAGAAGGTTCACGATTTTGAAGAATTTCCTCCCCACACTTCAAAATCAAAATTGACTTGATCATAATGTAACATAATCGTGGACGTATAAATTGGGTTGTTGTGAGCGCAAGCTTGAGAGAAATTTGCAACTTTGTAGCAACGATATGTAATATTTTTCACGTGTAGACGAAAGCATAGTTCAGTAACAAATGTTCGTTGATTAAATGCTTTATTTTGGCTATGTATGATCTTGTTGTCCCTCTAGTTCACTATGCCTTTTTACTTTTTAGTCCCTATTCAAGAACAACAATTTTTTATGGTTCATTTCAAGAAGTATTTTGTTTCTTTGAATGTTCAGAAAGTTCATGAATACATTTAGCATATATGAAATTACACCAAACCTTGTGACTCAGGTTTTGGTAATAGATTCATAACTCTTGTTTTACATTTTTCCATCATATATAATATAATGGACAAAATTTATTTTATTTTCTACAGTATTACCCTCCATGTTGTTTTCTATAAAATTGATGGGTTATTATGTTGACCATTCACATGTGAAGGAATTAATAAGTACCTTCAGTTTGTCAAATATTTAACCCTGTATATGTCGTAATATTGACTGATAATACCCTTGTAAAAGAAACTTAATTTGCACCCAAATTTTCATACAAAGGTTATTTCCTCGAATAACCCTCTCTTCCCTCCATAAATTGGTTCATAATATGGTATATACTTCTAAATGATAATTGTATGAGTTTTCTTTTACAAAAAGGCCCTTGATATTAGACCTTTAATTAAAAAAACATCTAAATATGTTGACACGGTTTACTCTGTATCAATGTTTTTCAAAACAAGTTAAAGGAATAACTGTCATTTTTATGAAGGAAGGTTCACACTTCAAATCTAGGCATTGTTCCATACCATTCTAAAGGGCCTTATCTTAAATAAATATTTCCAGTGGAGTCATGCAAAGCTTTTGAATAATGTTTCTATATTAAAATGAAGTAAGAGTTAGATCCTTAATAATCAACAATAAAATTATCACATGCCTAATCCTTATGTCATTCAACACTCCTTCATTACTATAAGCTTATCATTCTCAGAACATAATCATAGTAAATCATATTCAATGAATATTTTGTGAAAGTTTTATTTTCCATTTGCATGCACTTGAAAGTTATATGGAATTTAATGGATGTTTTATGATTCTAGATGAGCTTTTTAGTCATGGATCAAGGGGATCCTGGGAGGACAAGCGAGAAGGAAAATGATTTTGGGAAAGAAAGAAAGAATAAAAGGATTAGGTTCTTTGTCCAATTTGATGCTAAGTCTCATGAGTTCAATCTTTTCGCATGTACAAGGCACCTTTTCTTGGGTGGACACAAGCCTTTCCTGATCTTGTAACACCTCTAAATATACCTTTGCAATCCCATATGAGTATTGTTGACATTCCTCCACATCCACAATCTAACCCAACCAATGATGGGTGGGAATAAACCAAAACAAACATGTTCCAGGCAAAGCAAAATGGCCCAACATGCATGAAAATCACCCTGAAATTGAACTTGTTATTTCTTTTGTATCTTCTAGTAATTCTTTCTCCCAAAATCATCCTTACATTGAAGTTAAATCCTCCTATTTCAAGCTACCTACATATGAAAATATTTCAAGCTACCTACATATGAAAAGGGAAAGAAACCTATGAAAGAATCTTCAAGTTCAAAAACCTCAAAACTTGCTTATGTCCACTCCAAGGCCAGTGTAAAGGACTTACAAGGAGAAGATAGGAGGGAAATTTCTCACTTAGACATGTTTCCTGAGATATCTCAATATTGTTATTTTATGCTCATTACATTTACAATGATGTGGATAAGACTTTGACTCGGTTTGAAATTTTCAAATTTTGGTTATTAAAGACATTTTGTTTTATGTCATAAATTTTGGAGGGACAAGGTGTTTATACATATAGTCTTGAATTCATATTATGATCGCATGTGGTGAATGATTCCTTGTTTCATAATATTTATTTGGAATGATTAAATGATATAAGACGTATTCCTTTATGAGAGTCTAGTGGGACCCCTGCATACCTTTTATATATATATTACATAATATCCTTCCCTCTTATTTAACTACTCCATTGAGTCCTAATTAGCCTTTTACTCTTGTAAAATAAATATTAATTTATATTAGACAATTGAACTGAATAACTGTTTAAGAAAGGTACAAAAAGAAAGGAGGAGATCAGTAAAGGGACATTACTACATCACATGAGAGTTATGCTAAAGCTGTGAGATATTTTACTAGTGATCATCTTTCACAATTTCTAATATTTCTCTGAGTTAAATTGGTTTGTTGATAACAAGGATTTACTTGAAAAATGACAAGGAAAGGTGGTTGATATTGATCCTGTGGTCTCCCCCCTTAAGGTTATTTATTGTTTTACAATTGTTTTCACATATTAGAAGTTTTGAAACATGTTGAATTCTAATTAGTGACACATTTTGTAGAATTTAATTATGTACTTCACAACACTTGAGCTGTTTTGAGTTTGTCCGTGGGATTTCATTTTCCTTATATGACATTTAGTTACCTTTGTATGGATATTTTTTATATCTGAGGCTTCTAAGGATATCCTTGGTCCAAGTCTTCGTAGATATTTGTAAAAGCATTTATCTTAGTCTATTGATTGGTTATATATAAAGGATCATTGCATATTTTCCCTCGTTGTTGGCTCTTATTTCTCAAACATTTATTTTTTGATGCTTGTATCTTCAATTTCTTGTTATTATTGTTGTTGTTATAATTTTCAATTTTCAAAGTTTCTTTTTACATTTATTTATATACATTTATATTTTGACATTGTAATATTCTCTTTTATCCATTTTATTTATTTTATTTTATGCATAGCTAAATAAAAAAGACAAGTATAAAATACAATATATTATAAAATCAAATTACTTTTGAGTCAAGGTTCCTCTTGCTAGGAATTTTTATTTCCAGTCTTAGGCTATGAACGAAGGGTGATAATTTCACTTAGCTCGTCTATCCTAACAAGGTATGAAGTGTTTTGTGACAAGCATTATAATTTCTCAGTCAACATAAGCCACTTCTCATGATGGATGGAAAGAAGCCATGTAAGCCACTTCTCATGATGGATGGAAAGAAGCCATGTAAGCCACTTCTCATGATGGATGGAAAGAAGCCATGTAGAAGGAATATGATCCTCTCATCAAGAATGGGATGTGGAAGTTGGTGGATCTTCCATTAAAAACAAAACCAATTGGCTACAAGTGGGTATAAAAGAACAAGTAAAAATCAGATGGCTCACTTGACAAGTACAAAACAAGGCTTGTTGAAAAAGTATTTTCACAGAAAGAAGGTATCGATTGTGAGGAGAATTCCCCCCCCAATAACAAAATGGGCTACCATCTGTACTCTATTTTCCATGGCATCATAGAATGGTTGGAAAATTAATCAAATGGATGTGAAGACTACTTTCTTGAATGGATACTTGAAAGAGAATGATTTCATGTCTCATCTAGAAGGATTTCTTGTGAAGGGACAAGAAAATAAAGTATCCAAGGGCATCCAATCTTTATATGGATTGAAACAAGAATCGTGAGCTTGGTATGAAAATTTAATTGAGCATCTTCTGAAATTGAATTTCAATCATTTCAATTTTGACGATGAAACTCTGTTTGTCAAGAAAGTTGGAAATTTTTTTGTACATATCTTGTAGTATATGTAGATTATATGTTGATAACAGGGAAAAATAAAATTTATATCGCATCCATAAAAGGAAGAGTTGAAGAAAGGATTTTAGATGACATATTTGAGACATATTCACTACTATTTGGGAATTGAAGTGAACCAAAATCCAAAGTACTTATTCATCTCCCAAAATAAGCATGTTGGAGAATTGTTGAACAAGTTCAGCATGACTGAGTGTAATCTTGTTTCCACTCCAAGGGAACATAATTTGAAGCTCATATCAAAGGAAGGGAATGGATTTGAGGATGAAACCAAGTACAAACAACTTGAGGGAATTCTTATCTATCTTACTACCACTAGACCAAACATTTCATTTGTTGTTGGGATTCTTTCTAGGTTCATGCAAAAACCTTGTGAAGGACATTGGTCTGTTGCAAAAAGAGTCCTAAAATACTTGAAGAGAGCTCAATATTTTGGACACAAGTACTCTAAGTTGAATGAATTCAACATGATTGGATATTCTACTTCAAACTTTGTTGGGGACAAAGAAAAAGGAGTGTCAACTTCAAGATATCTCATGAGTCTTCTATCAACAACTATCTCCTAGAGATCATGTAAATAGTTAGTTCCAAGACACCACAACATATGCAAAATATGTGGCAGTTGTAGAAGCAACAAAATATATTGCGTGGCTCAAGAAAATACTTGAATATTTTCATGAGAAATAAGTCAATTCTACTCATCTTCTAGTTGACAATACTTTTGCAATCAAGTTGGACAAGAATACCAAATTATATGATTGAAATAAGAAAATCAACAAAAAATATCACCTAATTTGATATCATGTAGAATCCAAGACTATTCACTTGAGACATTGTTCCACAAATGAGCAAATTGCAGACGTTTTCACCAAAGTTCTTGGAGGGAAAAAATTTGAAAAATTCAAAATGATGTTTGGACTCAAAAACACCCCTTTGGATTAAGTGGGGGTGGG
>CBVK0101626140.1:0-20458 GCA_900067695.1 Picea abies | reverse complement strand
TGTGAATTATTTGTGTCATGCAACTCACCTTTGACACTATGCATTGATAATAAACAATGAGGAATGGTGCCAACGATAATTGAATCGACTTCATAATCTTCCTTGATATTTGATCTGATGTGTGTGTGTGTGTGTGTGTGTGTGTGATTATTATTTAGCCCAAATTAGATTTATTTTTACTAGATTTTTTAGTTTTGTATAACACATATAGGTTGATAAAAACAATGATGAATGGTTCCAATTTTTTTTTCCTTAGATTCCCCATCTTTCGATAGTTGATATGATTTCATTGTTATAGTGCTATTTGTTTGGATGTTATATTATTTGTAGTGAAAATTTAGTCAACCAACTGGCTAGTCGAGGATGATCGGTTGGGTGATTGATTGACTAAATGGTTAAGTCAAGTAGATGGTTAAAAGGTTAGCCAACTAGAGGGCAATAGGTTAGATGAATGGATGTTGAAAGGTGGTTGATTGTATGGTCTATTCGTATCCAAATGGAAGTTGAAAGGTGGATGACTAGATAGTTTATTGGTAGCTGACTAGTATTCAATTGGTGGTCGAAACTATTTAAAAAATCCCAAGAATCATGGGATCACAACCAATCATCTTCATGAATTTGTAACTGTTTTGGGCACCAAAATTTGGTTTTTACATGTAGAATATGCAAATAAATATGGAATTAAGTAATACTTTCTAAAAAAGTGAGTCGTGAGAGAGTCCAATGGTCAAGAAGAGGAAGCCAAAATGGTTGTAGAGTTTTTCTTGTAATAAAACAAGGGAGTAGGATGATGAATTGGTCTTAGGTCTGGACCAATGTTAATCATGTAACTCTTTATTCGGTGAATGAATAAGACAACATAAGAGAGAAAGTCTCTCAAACATTGTTGGTTTTCTTGGTTAACAATTTTCGAGGTAAATCTCGGTGTAGTGTATCTGATTTCCATTGTTTTACTTTATGTTTTAATTCTATCTTTTCTTTCTTGTTAGGTTTAGTTTCCCTACATTTGGTTTTAGAACAAGGTTGAGCATATATTGTATTTGAGAAGATCTGTATAAGAGTATAGCTTGGCTTTAGGGGGATGCCTTTGTCATTGAGGGTTCTATTCGTTATTGGATCTGTGCTAAACCTAGATATAGTGGGAACTGTAAGGCAATGATTTGTGCTTGAAAGAATGGCAAGTAGTTATGGAATTGAGATCGAGAAGTTTAATGGATATAATTTTGAGTTGTGTAAGGTTAAAATGGAAGATCTCCTTGTAAAATAGTCGGTCATTGTGGATTTGGGAACAATTCCAACGAGTATGATGAAGAAATGTTGAGAAAAACTTGAAAGGAAAGCAAGAAGTATGATTCAAATTTGTCTTAAGAATTAGGTATTACTAAATGTCTCAGATGAAAACACTATTAACTAAGTTGGGGAACTTGTAATAATCAATCCATTATAATTAGTTCACTATATAAAGAAAATGAAAAATCTTCTAAAGAATAATTTGTTAGGAAAAATATACTTCTATTTCTCATATTCAATGAATAACCTACAAGAGCTCAATCTTATATAATGATAACATGACATTATACTTTTTGATACATTGTTGATAACATGACACTATATATATTGATACATTGTTAGTGTAAGAAGCTCACTCATATTATATATTGATACATTGTTAGTGTAAGAAGCTCACTCATATGATAGGTGAGAATTAATGGATAATTAATTTTAGTTAAACTCTTCACTAACTTGAACTTATTTCTAAAGTCTTACTTAATATATTATGGTTATGGTTGGTGTGGATTTTATTTATTTCACAATTAAAGGGTAAGAAATAAATAAATAAATTTTATTGTTTTAACAAAACAAAATTAAATCAAAATTATTTATTCTAACTTGTAATAATTTAAATGGTTTTAAAATAAATAAATAAATTTACTCCATTTTTTTTATCTTTAATAAAATTATAATTTTAATTAAAAAATTTATAAAATTTGTATACATTTGGAAAAAAAAAATGGAAACCAAAATTAGATATAAAATTTGTACAAATTTGAAAAAAAATTAAAATAAAAATTCATTATATTTAATTTTATCTTTTCAAAATTTTAAATATAAAAAAATATGACTTTACTTAACATTCTTATAAAATTTGTATATATTTGGAAAAAAATAAAACCAAAATTCTATATAAAAATTTGGACAAATTTAAAAAAAAAAATTGAAATCAAAATTCATTATATTTAATTTTATCTTTTCAAAATTTTAAACATCTAAATTAATATGGAAGTATATATACACTTTAAGTGGGTTTAATGGTTGAAAATATGTGTTTCCTCTTAAGAAATTACAAGTTCAAATCCAAAGAGAGTAGGGTATGTATACCTTTGTAGAGTTTACCAATCAAGAGGAAGATCCCTTATCCCACAAACAAAAAGGTCTCATACAACAATTTGATATATGGCTTGGTCATGACCTTAAAATTAGATTATTATTATTGTATATTATATCTAAGCAACAATAATCTAATGTAACGACCCTATTGTATGTCATGACAGTCAAATAAGAAAATTAAATTTTCTATAAAAAAACATAACAAAAATGTTTAATTATGTCCTCTCTCTCTTTGAGAGCCCTGAGATTGCTGAAAGATTTTTTTTCAAATTCCAAGTCTGCGTTTGAGTGATCGAGACAAGCTATTGGATTCGAGATAAAGAAAAGGTTGAATATTACGTACCATTATTTAAAAACCGTCCAAGTCTAATATATTTCTATGTTTCAAAATATGAAATTATGAGCATTACATAATGTTTGAATATTTTATTTGTTTATTGTTCTTGAGGTTATGACAAAGGCTTGCATGTGTAACATTTGTATTGAAGTTATGATAAAGATTTGGATGAATGAGGTACATAAGTCCATACTTAGTAGTAGTGTTGGGATTTTAAAGTTTTACTTAAAAACAATATGTTTTAATTTCTAAATTAAATAAAATTGGTTATTATAAAATTGTGTTTTGTGGAGCATTCAGATCTATTGCTTTTTGAAAAAGTTTATATGTCTAACCATGCAATTCTAACCTATCGTGTAATGCACCACCTAATAACCAATATGTTTTAATTTCTAAATTAAATAAAATTTGTTATTAAAAAATTGTGTTTTGTGGAGCATTGAGATCTATTGCTTTTTGGAAAAGTTTGTATGTCTAACCATGTAATTCTAACCTATCTTGTAATGCACCAATTAATAACCACTTCGTAGCTTCATGTATCACGAGTAAGATAATTTTCTTACTCTTATCTTGCAAAGAGGATTTCCCTAAAAATTAACTAATATCCCACGATTTCAACTAACATTTTTATCTATACATGTAAAAACCATGTTCATTAAGTAGGTTATGTGGTATATCAATTTTTCGAACACCTACCTCAAGGATTAAAGTCTTCTTCACAAGATTCAACAATGTCTTTTCATGGATAAACACAACATTTGAGTTTCAATGATTTGATTTTTTTTTTTTTTAACAAAATCGGTTATGAGGATTTTATTTAAATTGCGGCAGAGGGGGCTGCCAACCCTTACATATTCAAAATGTGAGCTACTGCTCAGAGTTCAAGCTTCTTAACAGTGAACCTATTCATACTTGACCCGATTACATGCCGAAACTAGACTGCTTATACTTTACTTAGACTATCAGCTGGACTACTGAAGATCCTCGTGACTTCCTGATTCTATCGATCTGGTGTTCAAACGAGCGGCTTCAACGACCTTTCTTGGAAGAAGCTTCAGCAGTGGCCTCTGAAATCTTGCCTAGGGTCGTGGTGAGCTCTTCTACTTGGAGTTCCAGCTTACAGAGCCTCTTCCCAAGATCACCCATCAAGTTAGCCGCGTCTTTCAGTCCAGCTTGGATTTCGTCAGACAGATCATCTTTAATGTCCTGCATCTCCAAGGCAAGCATATCCCATTTGTTCTTGGCTGTGGTCGTCTTAATGCTTTCTATCTCCGCCCGAATTAACTCAATACGCTCCTGCGGTGTGAGGCTCGGTTTGGACGCAGATTCCATCTTTCCCTTCGCTCTGAAGTGATCCCGCACAGAAGGAAACCTGTGAATCGCCAGCATACGATTATAGATGAGAACAGGCAGACAAAGCATCCGCTTTTGAAGAGGAACCGGGACTCTTCCTCGAGGATCCACACAGCCCGAGTCGGATTGCGATCTCTGAGCAAGAGATTTCTCGTCCAACATCATGACGTTGGATCTAGGGTTCGTCTGGACCATCCTGTTATTCACGAGGAGCTTTAGTTCACGGGATCCTGCTAGCTTATGGAATGGATTGAAATGACGTGTCTTCATTCACCTTTATGATTCCTTTGCGCAGAAGAGATCCAATATTCGCTTGAGCATCCACTTGCACATTGAGGGCTCTTAGCACATGATTCAGATGGGATTCTTTGAATTGACTCAGGAGGAGGGCGGATTTTCTGTACAGCTGGGCCAAAGTGCTGTCCTTAGGCGAATTTTTGGCAATGAGGGTTTCCAGGACCTGCTTGGAGTCTCCAAATATTCTAATTGACTGGATTCCCAGTTTTAAGGCCTGGTTGAGTCCTTGCCAAAGCGCGAGAAATTCCGCTTGGTTGTTGGATGCCTGGCCTAAACCCCATGCATACACTGTATGAGTGATTCCTGAAGGATCCATGATGATTCCCCCACCTCCTGCCTATCCCGGGTTTCCTTTCGAGGCCCCGTCAAAGAATAGGCACCATTCATTGAGAGTCGACCTCCATTGGAGAAAATCTTGCTCCTCCAACCTTATCTCCCATTTCCTAATGTGCTTCGGTTGAATTAGAGAGATACCGTTATGGTTTTGGCTGAAATCCTTAAGCCATTTGTCTTCCTCCTCCGAGAGTGGGGCAGAGTTCCCGAGGTTGGCCTTTCCTTTTAATGCTTCTTCCATCATCATTCTGGCTTTAATTGCCACCTGGGAAGGCAAACTGTCGACTTCATTGAAAATCCTATTGTTTCTTTCTAACCAAATCTTCCAGTAGATGAATTTAGGAATCCACATCCACAATGTTTTGAGGAGATGTTTTTTGTTCATATCAAAAGGGGATAAAGACTGCCAGTTTCTTAAAAAATCTGAAGCCAAAGAGGGAAGGCTTGGATAGGCCCTACCCAAAAGGAAGCGCCAAACTTCTTTTGAGAACCCACACTCGAAGAAGAGATGCTCAGGGGTTTCTTCTTTGACTCTGCAAAGAGGACAGCGGGAGGGGCCCTCCCATCCCCTCTTCTTAAGATTACTATAGGTTAGAATGCTGTTGTGTGTCAAAGCCCAAGCGAAATGGTCAACTTTGGGAATTGAAGGGAAGTTCCAGAGCGCTTTCCACGGACCTGGGTTTGGGGGGACCCAAGGGGTGTTTAGGGCTGCCTTGTAACCTGCTGAAGCTGTATAGTTCCCTGTGGGAGAACCCCAACCTCGTTTGTCTTTGTAGTTGGCCCCTATCGTAGCTTTCCCATGGAGATACTCGAGAAGGATCATTGCTTCGTCCTGGAGCTCCTTCGGGTAGCACCCTAAATTCCAACCTTGCCAGGAGAGATGGAGGTCCCTTTTCCAGAGGGAGATGTCCTAAAGAGTCTTACAATTGTTGGCTAAGAGCCATTCCCTAATATGAATAATTTCCCGGACTCCGATGAGAGGAGGATCGCCGAGAATGGAATCCTCCATGATACGAATTTTTGCACCGTTTCCCGGGATCCAAGTGAGATTTTACTGAAAGAAGGAAAGAGCTCTAAGGCAAAGGAAGAAGATTGGGGAACCTTTCGTTTCTTTAGGAGGCCTCTCTAGACAGCGATCTCTGTCTCCTCAAAAGTATTTTTTCCTGAGGATTTTCTTGGTCCAGGTTCGTTTTCCAGTGATCATTCGCCAAAGCAATTTTACCTCCCATAGCAAGGTTATGAACAGCCACATCTCTTATATTCAGACCACCTTCCAGCTTGGATTTCTTGACCTTGGCCCAGTTAATAAGGTGGAGTTTTCTTGCGCAATTCTTACCTCTTTCCCACAGGAATCTTCGCAGCATGACATCGATTTTGTTTGTGATTGTTTTGGGGGCAAGAAGGACTGAGCACTGGTAAATAGGAAGGCTTGAAAGGACAGAATTCATAAGCACAACTTTGCCTGCCCTGGTTAACCAATTGGCTCCCCAAGATTGGATTTTGTGTTTGAGCTTATCAACCAGAGGCAGCCAATGTGCCACCATAGCTCGGCCTTTGAAAATCAGAATCCCGAGGTAGATGAAGTTGTCCCAAATTGAAATGCCTTCCATGTCAAGGATGCACCCTATTTGCTGCAGTTCCTGAGGGGTACAGTTCCAGCCGAAGATCTTGCTCTTGCTATTGTTAATTTCGCTGCCAGAACAAAATTTGTAGAGGTCGAGTTCAGACTTGAAGCTCCGGGAAGTTTTAATGCTAGCCGCTCCTAATAGAAGAGTATCATCTGCAAATTGAGCATGGCTTACCTCGTTGGTGGCAGGGGTAATTCTGATTCCAGGGAGGGATCTGTTTAAGAGGAAGTTCTGCAGCTGAAAGCTCAGCACAGCGACTTGAATAACATAGAGCATAGGGGACAGCGGGCATCCTTGTCTGAGCCCCCGAGAGGCTTGGAAATACTTAGCAAGGCGTCCATTGATCAGGGGGGCAATCCACGGAGCAGAGATGCAAGCCTTTATCCACCCCATAAACTTTTGAGTGAACCCAAATTTTCTCATTACTGCAAACAAGAAATCATGACGAACCCGGTCAAAGGCATTGGCAAGATCCAACTTGACCGCCATTCCTTTCTCTTTTTTTTTACAGCTTGTGTGAATGGCTTCCTTGACTAGAATTATATTGTCAAGGATTTGTCTCCCTCTGACGAATCCTCCCTGATTTTCGGGGATCATATTTGGAAGAAGTTTCTTGAGCCTATTTGCTATAATCTTGGTGATAATTTTGTACCCAGTATTGCATAGTGATATCGGTCTAAACCTATTAAAATTCTTTGCCCCTTTCTCTTTTGGGATGAGGGCTAGAAATGAAGAATTTGTGTTGCCTCCCAATTTATTGCAGTTCTGAGATTTCCTGACCATCTTGCATAAATATTTATTGATGATATCCCAACAATGAGTGTAAAAACGAGCTGTGTAGCCATCTGGCCCAGGATCCTTGTCTGGTTGCATGCTGAAGACAACTTGTTTAATTTCCTTATCACTGATCGGTCTGCTCAGCACCTTATTCTCTTCTCCAGAAATCAGGTTTGGCACCTCTGAGATCGGATAAGCATGCGGGTCCAAATCCTCCGTTGTTGTAGCTGAATAAAGAATTTTAAAATAGTTGTGGGCGGATTCCTTTATGCTGTGGGCGTCTCTGTAGACTTGATTCTGCCAGTGAATTTCGTCAATAGAGTTGTAATTTATCTTGGATTGAGTATGCTTGTGAAAGAATGCAGTATTCTTGTCACCGTCCTGTAGCCATAACGCCCTGGACTTCATCCTCCAATAAATCTCTTCATCTCTGCAACTTTTATGAAGCTTACTTTGAATGTCAGCTTCCTGTTTGAGAAGAGTTTGGGTGATAGGGGCCTCTTCCATAACCTGTTGATGGAGTTCCAAGGTTTCCTGTGCTTGTTTTCTTTCCTCCAGGGGAGAGGCTAGATTTTTGGCCCACAGTTTAAGAATGGCTTTAAGGCATCTGATTTTTTCCTCCCAAACAAAGAAGGGAGATCCCGTTACAGGGGTTTTCCAAGAAAGATGAACCAGATTGAAGAAGTCACTTTGTTCGGGCTAGAGAGGGGAGAACTTGAAGGGGATGGGGCCTTGAGCAGCGCTAGGGTAAAAGGACAGGGAAATGGGTTTATGATCATAAGTGTAGTGAGGAATAACTTTAGAGAAGGCTCTCAGCCCAATTGTGAGGAATGAGGATTGAATGAGAAACCAATCAAGCCTAGCGGCTCTGTGGCCTGTGCCTAATCGTTTGTTTGACCAAGTAAATTTTCCATTGGAAGGAGGGATATCCTCCAGCTCCCAATCTGACATCAAATCTTCCACCCATTCTCTAGAGGGATCCCAGACAATAGATCCCCCCTTCTTCTCTGACAGTGATAGGGTGACGTTCAGGTCCCCTGCCACTACTAAATTCTCGGTATTGTGATTGTTAAGAAGTAGTTGTAAAGAATCCCAACAATCTTTCTTCTCATTGAGTAAGATGGGAACATACAAATTAAAGAGGCTTACTTGGTGCCCGGACCCTTTGTGGTTCAGTTTGGTGAAAAGCCAGTGAGTGGTGCCGATTTCTTCTATGAGTTCCAGCTTAGTCAAATCCCAGAAGGTTGCGAGCCCCTCGGAGGCTCCTCTGGCACTGACTGCCCTTCCTGGGCCTAGTTTCCAAAATGAAGGACTTATCTTTAGGAGGTCAGCCTCCTCCATCTTCGTCTCCTGGATAAGGAGGACTTCTAGTCGTTCAAGCCTTACTAAGTCCCGCAAGGCTTCTTCTTTTATTTTACTTCCTAGTCCTCTGCAATTCCAAGAGACGTATTGCATTATTTACTTGGAGGGGGAGGGAGTCTACCTTTTGGTGTTTTCCCCGGCTTCGCTCCTGTTCTGGTGTGCGTCATCTCGTGGAGAGTATACTGAGTGCCTTGGGCCACTTCCTTATTAGCTTGCTCTTCTCTTTTTTTCTTTTCAGACTTCCTACCTCTCTTTGGCTGCTCCGGAGTGCCTTTTGGGCTGCTAGCTTCTTCGACTTCCTCATCCGGGATCTCTGTGTCCGTATTCGAAGTCAGATTGATATACTCTTTCTCCGGATTGGGTCTCTTAGCGGGCGAAATTGGATCCGATGGAGCTGACGGAGGGTTTTCATCATCGTTTGTTCCATCTGTCGGGTTTGAATGGGATTGTGGGCCTTCTGGAGCTTTGTGGGAGGGTTGACTGTCCTTTAGAGGTTCCTGAGTCCGTTTGTCCTTTCCTCTGGAATTATACGAATTTTTCCCTCTTTTTACTTTCTTCCATCCTTCTGCATCCTCTTTCCTAGTGGTTTGGTTTTTGGGACAGTTCCTTTGAAAGTGACCATGCTCCTGATAGTTTCTGCATTTGAAGGGCAAATGCTCGTAATCAAGTTTCTGGAAATGGGTCCACGTTCCAATCGAAATCTTGATTGCTTCAGGAAGCCCTGCCTCCAGATCAACTTCCACACATATTCTGGCACAACTATACTACCCACGATTGTCAGCTCTGTCGATATACCTTCCCACTCCATTCCCTATCCTTTGCAGAGATTCAGAATCCCAACAGTGCATCGGGAGATTGGGTAATCTGACCCACACCAGCACTTCTTTAGGCATATCCACCATGGGGTCAAAGTCCGGAGTCCATTTATTCAGGTAAATACCCTGCGTTCCCATAAAATAGGGGCCATTCCTGAAAATTAGGTCCTGATCCTCTTCAGAAATAAATTCAAACACGAAAAACCCACGCCCCACTGGGTAGCAGGTAACCCCATGTGCTAGGTTTGGTTTCCAGTTGCACTGGATCCAATCGTCAGTGGTTTTGGAGGACGGCCATAGGCCCATAAACTGCCCCACGAGCCCTCGTTGGCCCATAGCCAGGGCGATCTGCATTGGTCTTTCTTCTGGTAGAACGATTTCAGGGATATCCTCCAGTTTCTTAATGAATTTCGGGATCGCTGGAACCACCGATTTTTTCCCGCTATTGTTGACCAGCTTGTGAAAGGTTGCTTTGTCCGGGAGCAACGGAGGAGGGGCCGCTGCCCCACCCCCTGGCGCCGCCATGAGACCACTCAGTCCATGCTCGAAGCTTAAACCCTAGATATCTCGCACAACAAAAAATCCATTTTCCCTACCTAACTTGATCTATTCAGGTTCTTAACAAGTGGTATTAGAGCACTTTCCTTGGCAGACATTGTGGGCAAATATTTTTTATTTTTGTAGATTTTTTTTTGGAGAAGAAAAAAGAGGGCCGCCTTCAATGATTCGATTTTATGATGCAAATTAGAGGACAATATAAACAATATGGGATTGATTAAGTAATGGGTATACAATAGTGAGCATAAATGAAGTAAAGTGAAAAAACCATACATAAAGTAAATTGGATTGTAACAATGCATATTTCTTATGGTATATATGATATATAGATAGAGAATTTGGGGGGTTAGCTCGAGTGGTTGAGTGTGTTTAGCTTCATGTAGGAGGTCTTGGGGTTAAACCTCTGAGTTGGTTTCCTATGTTGTGTGCCTCACTTGATATCCCTACTAGGTTAGGCACCATAATCAACCTCGATGGATTTACACTAGGTACAATCCATGAAATGTAGGGAAGTGCCAAGGGGTTTCTTTGATGTGTGTGTGTGTATGTACATTCCTGAGGGTTATCTCAATGAGTTGTTTCTACTATTCCCAAGATTTTGCTAATAATGTAGTGCACTTTGGAGATCCATGTTTTGATTCCCACGGGGTCAAGTGCACTAGGGATACCACAAAGACATAACTCCATAGTAATGTTCCACCACTACTTTAGCTCACTAATTTATTTAAAGAGCCAGAAAACTACTTTCTTTCTTTATAGGTGGAGAATATCTTCATTCATCAAATATGAGCCATTAAAATACTTCCTTAGGCTATATATATATATATATATATATATATATATATATTATATATTGTGCTCTACTATGTTATGCTTCACATATTATATTATATACATAGAAATACATCTTAGTTACACAATGTCCATCCAAAGGCATTTTGATTTTGTAAGTGTCAATTTATGTTCATGTCTTGGTACACCATGTGCCATTGTTGGCATTAAGACATAAAAATCTCAATGATGGTTGGTATTTTTGGTGCAAACAAGTTATTGAAGAGGGTGCAAGTAGTTTGTTGAGGTTGACACAAACAAGTTGATGAAATGTGTGTATACAAGATATAACTTGTCATGTAGAATAAGAGTCAATGCACCAAATGTTGTAGAAGTTACACAAACACAAAGGTGTTGCCCCTAAGGAGGCAGTACCCCTTGAACTCGCCCATCAATGACGACATGAGGTCACCAAGGGAAATACATGATCTTATGGTATGTTAGTGAACATAGTTGTAAGGTTGAGGTGGTCTAGATGGAGAAGGTTAGAAAATATAATAGGTTCTTCCTATAACACATAGGGATGCTCACCAAGAATACATGGTTTCACTCCAATCAATTTAGGCTCTCAAACTCCTCAAGCCCCTCAAATTAATACTAACCATTTTTCGTATGCCCCATGATAGTTCATCAACTATCATAAGCTTATAAAAAGTGTTTAATATATGTTCATCTCTGTATGTCAAACACATTTTATTTACATAAGCACCTTTCTTAACTAAATGGTGTTTGATAAAATTGCATCCACCTCTATAAAAAAATCTCTTAGACTAATTGTTTCCTATATATTTATATTTTTCTTTTAAAAAATAACTTTGTGGGGTTTCCCAGAATATCCAAATAGAGAGGGATTCAATTACAAGACACAATACTAGTTGGTAACCCAACAAGACTCAATCAAACTTGAACTTGAACTAAATGAACTAAACTAGAACTTGAGACTTCACGACTACGTATTATTGCGTCGAGAGGCGCTCTATAGCCCAATATGGAGGAGATGATGTCACATACATAAAAAAATAAAATAATAAAAAATGCATGTCGGCTTGGATCAATTACACATTAAACATTTGTGTAATTACACACACACACACACACATAAATATAAATAATACAATTATCTATCCCAAAACATGAAATTGGGAATAGACAAATTGAGGGAATTGCCTCATCAAAACAACAAAGGTGAACTGAGCAATGTTTCTTATAGATCCGTCAAATTGATCAGAATAATGAAGGGGTATTGAGCGAATAAAATATCAGAGTTGTCAACAGAGTTTTCAGGTACTCTTTTCTTAGTGATTCTTTTTCTAAAGGAGATTCTTTCAATTGAATCTAAATTCTTCTAACATTTGTGTCTTACAAACTACACTATTTGATGCATACACTCATATATAATATACGACACAACATGGGATCCACACAACTTATACATAACAAATATTTTCCTTACAATTTGGATAAGATTACACACCCACATAATACAATGTTAATGAAAAGATATACTAAGATATATATGATTTGTTGCGAGACATACACATTTTCTAACATATATACAGTGGAATCCCAATCTATATTGTATTTTCATTGCAACTTGCAAAGTTCTAATTGCTTACTAAGCATCAAAATTCCATGTTCCTTTGTAAAATGTTGTAGCATCCTCTATTTCTCTGATGACCATCCTCACCATATCGCATTTTCTTCTGTTAGTATTGACATTTGTAGTCATTGTATCTAATGAATAGGTTCAAAAAGTATTTGCATGTTTTCTAGGGTTTGACTGTTTTTTATTATGGTAATGATGGAGCATGCATTATGGTATTATGTTTTTTAACAGTTAAAACAACGTTGCAGTGTTTTGTATTTAGCCAAAAAAATCCACAAAATTTAGTGAAATAAACCTCAATCATTATGAGTGGTCATGTAGATTTCAGAGGATTCCAGAAAATATACTCTATGCCAGAAAAACTCAACATCTTCCAAACTACATTGTTCGATGCACATACTCGTATATAATAGATAACACAACATGGGATCCACACAACTTGTACATAACAAGTATCCACCGTAGAATTTGGATAAGATTACACACCTGCACAATACAATATTAACAAAAGTGAGACATATATTCTGAATACAAATCTATATTATCTTTGTGTTGCAACTTGCAAAGCTCTAATTGTTTCTTGAGCATGAGGATTCCATGTTCCTTTGTAAAATGTTGTAGCAACCTTCACTTCTCTAATAGTAGCCTTTGTCTCTATGATGATTTTCCTCACTAACTCACATTTTCTTATATTAATAGATTCAAAAATTATTTTTATTTTTTCTAAGATTTGTGTGTTCATTTGGAATACTATCTAAATAAGTGTAAATTGGCTTGAAGTCTAGGATTTCCAAATTTCACTTCAACTCAAATCCAATATCCCAAATTATGATGTAGTCATAAGATAGAAGCAACTTGCACAAAACCATTATTCCATTTATGACGAAATAGATTGGACAACATTAGTCTTGAACATAGTTATAAGGAAGATTGGGCAACATAGATTTGTCTTATTAATCTTCAAATCTTCAACAGAGTTGCAAGTAAGATTCGACAACATTAGTTTTTACTGTTGAAAATTCAACAATAATAAAAATTAAACGAATTTTCCATAATATAGATAATAGATTAAAAATTAGATTACAATATAATATAGATATAATAGAATAAAATTTGGATTACAATATAATATGTGTTGAAAATTCAACAATAATAAAAATTAAACGATTTTTCCATAATATAGATAGTAGAGTAAAAATTAGATAACAATATAATATAATATATGTGTTGAAAATTCAACAATAATAAAAATTAAACGATTTTTCCATAATATAGATAATAGAGTAAAAATTAGATAACAATATAATATAGATATAGTAGAGTAAAATTTGGATTACAATATAATATAAATATAGGGTAAACTTACTTTTAATTGTCCTATGTAAATTATATGAGGAAATTTTATAAATTCAAAACACAAATATTTTTTTTTTAAATTTAAAATTTATATAAATTACTTTTTACTTTTATTTTAAATGTAGATATTTTTAAATGTAAATATGAGAAGAAAATAAAATAAGACATTAAGATAAGTGGATATTTCATGTTTATTTTCAGTTTATTATAAAATATAGGGAGAGGAATTGTTTGTACAATGTTGCAACATCTCACTCTTGCGCACATTGAGCGAACTTATTCTTTGAGGACACTTGCTAGCAAGTGATCCGGGTCTTTATACTGTTGTTGTGATTATGATTATGAGATAATTGTGGATTTGATGCTATGTTATTTTGTTGTATTTACATAGAAATGTGCTATTGACTAGGTTCTCTTGAGTGTGCGGGACTCTAGAAATTGAGGATGTTGAGGCATCGATGAAACCCCTTGGACTCCAAATCAAGTCAGGGAGTGGAATGTTAGGGTTTGAATGTTATTGATGTGACATATGTACATATGATTAGATGTTATGATGATTTATTATTATTGCTGACATGATTCGTGATGGATGTAGGCTGACGAGAGCATGCCGACCAAACTCACATTTGGAGTAGAGGGGTCATGCACGACAACCAAAGACATTGAGGGAGAGGTGTGGCAATAACCCTACCACAACCTACTAACACTCCTGTTGTGGCTCGAACTGTAGGTTAACGATCACCTAGTTTAAGAAGATCCACGATGCCACGAGGGAAGACTATGACAGTTACTCATGATGATTCTAAGGGGCACGCAATAAGGCAGGGTCCTTATTCCTTAGAGGCCCTTAGTCTCCCACAAGATCACCTAACGGAGTATTGACTCCAGGGGTTTGACGTCTACCAAATTAAGTGAAAACGCCAGTGGCACCCTTGGAGCATGTAGTGCGTCTTGAAGGGCACGTCACACAAATAAAATGGAAAGAGGCGAGTGGCACCCTTGGAGCACTTAGTGCATCCTAAAGGGCACGCCGCGATTTTAACTGGTAAGTGAATAAACCTAGTGCCTAGAAAAATATGCCTCCATAGAACCTAGTCGACCTTAAAATGAATGATGTGATAAGTAAAGTTTAAAAAACATTTTTCCCTTAAAAAAAAAAAATGTGTCCCCCAGCCTAGTGAAATTAAAACCTAGGTCTAAGTAGAACTTGTGGATAAAGAAAAACTAAATAAACTTGTAACAAGAATGGGGGTACAAAAAATTCAAACTTTAATTATTAAAGTAAAAAAAAATTATAATGGAGGATTAAATTATTAAAAGGGTAAATGGTTGTTTTTATCTACATTTGCTAAATTGATTTTTAGTTAAAAATGAAAGGGGGCAAACTTAAAAGAAAAGGAAACTTAAAGAAAAAAACAAAAGGGAGAAACTTAAAGAAAAATATGAATGTCTAACTTAGTAAGGAATCTATCCCTTATAACTTTCTATTTATGAACTCAACTAGGAATTAAGTAAGGCGTAAGTCATTTAAAAATTAGAAGGGAATATTGGGACACTGAGGAGCATTTTTAGGAATGCTCTTGGTGGGTGAGGGAAATAGGAATATTTAACTAATTAATAAAATTGATTTTTGGTACAACTAGGGGATCGGGCAACATGTGTACTGGGGAGGTTTTTCCTAATTAAATTAATGAAAAAGGAATCTAATGAGGGTTTGAGAAACTAATGACTAGGAAACTCTATAAAAGAGATGGCAAAGGAGGAGTATGGACCACATTTCGCTTGCGTAATGTTACGTTGTTGAAATTTTATCTTGACTGAACTTTCTCTTGTGGAAGTTGGGATACCTAGCTCAGGTAATGAGTGGTAGCTCGACCTTGCGAGGTGAGCTGGGTGCTAGCATTCTGTGGTATTGTGTGTGTGGCCCCTTTGCGGCTTGGGGGGATCAGGGGGAAGAAGATTATCCCTAGCGTTAGCTGGGAGGTACCGGTGAGGTCACATCGGTCGACAAGTGGGAGCTGGACAGAGCGCGCACATGACAATGACTTCAGAGCCTTCGCACTTGGCTAAGGTATGCCTATTAAATTTGTTACTTGCAATGGAATTTAATTTACACTTGTTTATTTTACTATACTCGGATGAATATTTCATTACCATGATATTTCCTTGCAAATGTATTTCTACGGTAATTGTAATCCCCTTGTTGCTTGATTCATTCAGTAGGAACCCTTGCTATCCATAGTATCCTTTATTTATGAGTTACTGTTTATTTGCACGTGGCCATAATGAGCCCCAGACTCAAAAACTTGTCTGCGCTCTTGTATCTCCTGCCTACGTTTTATTTATTCCTTGATTGCACCTTTATTTCATTATTTGCTTCTCCACAGAGAAGATCTGGATGCAGATTTGTGTTCTTATCCTCTGTTCATTGATCCTTTAAGTTATTATTCTGTGCCTAAGCAGTCGGCTAGGAGCCGAATCGACTTTCTTTCACTTCGGTGTTAAATATTTAGATTCAAATGCCTTGCTTGCATTTGCATGGATAATAAGTGTAGGATCATTCCTCTGCCCAACATTTATTTGCACCGAGTTCCTCTGTGTTTTCCCTTGAGTTGTAATCTCGACACCCTCTCTTTTTACTTGAGTTTTCACCGTGCGTTTACACCTTGTTTTAACCCTCATTTTACCTAGCATTTCCACTTCATTACCCTATGCTTCCACTTCATTGCATTCCATATCTTTGATGACTACGTGGGTAGTACTTGGACTACGCAATGCGCATGCGCTATCATCGTTAGACATGATATTTATTGTTATTTACACAGTGATTTAGTTATGGATTTTATTTTTATTTAGTTATGGATTTACGCAAATATTTAGTTATGGATTTGACCAGCATTGATTTGATTAGCATTGAATAGAGATTCTAATATTACCACTGCAATTGATTAGCATTTGAATAACATTTATTTGATTAGCATTACTGTTGTGATTTTATCGTTACCACTGTGATTTGATTAGCATTTGATCGACGTTTGATTGATTAGCATTTGAATAGCGATTATATTTTACTTTGCAATTTTCTTTTTAATAGACAACAAATTACTTGGCGATTTGCCCAACAAAGGTAGAGCCCTGGGCGATTTTCTTGTCATATTACACAACATTTTACACCACGATTTTCAGGGTGATTTACCTAGTATTGACACAACGATTTCACCTAGTTTTAAACAATGATTTACCTCGTACCTCACAACTATTTACACAGTACCCACCCAACAATTTTTGGGCTTGACTCTCTGTGTTTTTAAATGATAAATCCATGCATTTTTTAATGACAAATCTCTACATTTTTTGAATGATAAATCTCTGTGTTTTTTAATGATAAATGTCTGCATTTTTGAATGATAAATCTCTGCGTTTTTGGAATGATTAATCTTTACATTTGAATTATTAATCTCTTCATATTTGAATGATTAATATCTATGTTTTCTTTTTACACTTTTGTGCTCAACATTCACTATTCTAACACCCAACATTTTACCTCTCACGCTCGGTGATTTATTCCCTTGTTTTTCTTAGTTTAGCATGGGAAACCCCAGGCAATATCTATCATTTATCTATGTGTCCTTCCCAAAATTTATCTCCGTGTTTTCTTATGATTAATCTCAGTGTCCCCATGCCAAGTGAATAACATTTCAATTTCTGCGATGGCCTGTCTAACTGTGATTTTGGGGCACTGTTTCCTAGCATTTTTCCCTCCTTGATTTAATGATTTACTTTTAGTTACTATTTTTAACACATAGGTTGGATTCATGATGGTGGTCTCCTCTAATGTAGCAATCTTATTTATTTATTTAATGTATAAGTCTTGTTTATGGTATAAGTCTATTGTACAATTCTTATTTAATGTATTGATTAAATAGTACCAATGGTCGGTTATCAATTCTATGGTTTTATTTAAGGATAAAGGAGATGAAAATGAATGACTATAAGTTTTATTTATAAATGTTGATTTAATGTTATTACCATGGTTTATTATTGATTACTATTGTTGACTATGATGGTTTTGGATTTAGTTTATTTAAATGTTTCTCATCATAGACCCCATATGAGAATGATATGGTGATTAGACAAAAAGGGTCCCGAGTAATAGTTTATATTAATGAGTGGGAAATAAAAATGGAGTTTAAAAGATCAACTAATTTATATTAAATTGTTGTCTTAACTTTAAAAGTTTCCATGCTCTTAGTGTAATAGAATGTTCATTGATTTATTAATGTGTTAATGTTAAATCATAGCTTGATTGAAAATGGAATTACGATGACTACCTTAGGGTGTAATTGTTGTTTTTAAATGTTCTTGATGTAATTTGGAGTCTTAGGCATCATAATGAAATGAGTTTATTGTCTTTGCTATCATCACAACGTAGGAAGTGTTGAAGGAATGTCCATAGAATTAGGCGATTGGAATTAGGTGGCCTAAGTGTTATAAAATTCTTGGCGAGTATATTTAATTTGGCATATCTTTATGTTATATTTTTTATTAAACCTACTTAATGTTGTTGGAACGCATCGTAGACAAAAATTGCTTCAATCAATTGTTTTATGACATGTGTAATGTAATATTGTAGAATGTTTGGTAGGTAGTATTTGTATTAATTAACTAATGTATGTTCTATAGTAGAATTTCCTGTCGCGCCATGAATACTTGATAATTAATATTGATGGTTGATAATTGTTTATATTTTCACTTCATTTTATTTGATGTATGGAACGACGATGATAATTACAAATTGTTATGTTGATCACGTGTCGTTGTTATTTATGTTAATGCATTGACTTTATGTCGTTATTGATTTCGATGATGTGTCGCTTGAAATGATATCAATTTGTGCGATGATTATATTATCCTAATGAAAAAAAAACATTACCCTTTTTACCTCGCTGTTCGTTGTCGTAACGGAGGGGGCGTTACATATGGTATCAGAGCTGGTTCGACTCGTGACTTGGGATCACTATGACTTCTGTTGATTTGATATTTGATTATAATGTTGCTAATTAAGTTGAATTGTATTCATGCAGGTAATCATGGTTAGAGGACGCTACCGAGGCAGACGACGGGGTGCTAGGGGAGGAGGCATGACACCTCCAGTAAAATCCATGCCCAAGGGGTCTAACCCCCAGGGAGACGAACACATTGTCAGGAAGGAACATATAGTTGTGGGTGATGTGGTTGGGATGATGAGGTCCTTTCAGCGGATTTCTGGGGCACTAATCAGCCATTTGGATATAGATGAGGCCAGGATGTCGACACCCCCTGAGGGTCTACCGTGTGCTCCAGTCAGTAAATTTACCGAGTTCTTTGGTGCTCCGGATGACATAGCCACCGAGGCATGATTGGAGAATACGTCGATGTGATTTTCACTTCATGACTATACCTCCAACATGAAGGTCTACATGGTGGTCTTTCAACTAAAGGGGATCTCTCTTCTATGGTGGAAGACGCTCCTGCCGCAATTGAACATGTTAGTCGAAGACGTGTCATGGAAGATGTTCGAGGAACAGTTTCGAGAGAGGTATCTATCTGAGGAATTAATTGAGTGTCATCTCAACGAGTTCAATGCCTTGTGATGGGGCAGTCGTACAGTGCTCGATTACGAGGCCCGTTTTATGGGGCTGCTTCGGTATGCTCCACACCTGAATACTGAGAAACTTAAGGTCAATAGGTTTGTGTTTATCCTTAATGGAAACATTTGTGTGAAGGTTAGAATTTTTATGCCTCAAACCTTGCATGACACTATCTAGAAGGCCCTCATAGTAGAGGAGGAGCTTATTAGCGAGGGTCAGAGTAGGACTCCAGTGAGACGAGCAGGGTAGGTGTCATCTGGTGCACGGCAGCATTGGACACCAGCTAAAAATTCACCAGGATACCATGGCTTCCAGAGAGGATCCACTTTTACTACACCTCAGCGACCAGCGCCTCGGCAGCGAGTTCCTTACCGAGGACCACAACACCAGCAACAACGTCGACCACAACAACAGTAGTTTAGGCCTGTTCAGCGGAACAAACTAGGGTTCCAGGATGGTGGGACATCAGCTTCTACTTCGGGTATGAGGAGTACTGGACCAAAGAAAGGGTTTTGGACATGTGGGGAACCACATTACCAGCGTGACTACCCAATGGAGAGGACTAGAGCATCTAGATCATCCGGACCCACTACCGTGGGAGATTTGGGTAAGGCCCATCAGATTCATGCAGTGGTGAATAACCACCAGGCAGAGCACCAGTCGACTGTGCTCGAGACATCGGGTATCGTTGTTGACCAGACTCTTGGTATTTTGACAGATCCAGGTGCTACAAAGAGTTTAATTTCTAGGGAAGTGTTAAAAGGAATTAAGCTAAAGGCAGTAAAACATGACAATTTTAGCTTTGTATAAATGGCTTTGGGAGCCAAACAGAAGGTTGGTGGGAAGGTTACAGGATGTATCCTTAACCTGGGAGATTTTGTCACTAGGGCCAAACTGTACATCACGATATTAGGATATTATGACGTCGTGATCGGTATGGACTGGTTGGAATCGCATGAGGCGATACTCAAATGTAAGATGAAACTATTGAGCTTGGTCGATTATGATGGACAGAGACACATGATTGTAGGTTGGAACTAGGGAGTTTCCCTGAGGTTCATTTCTTCCTTGCAGCTATGGAAGAGCATGTGCAAGGGATGTAATCTTTATGCGATCCTTGCATTAAATGAGAAGGGAGTAGGTGAGATCGGAAGAGCGGTTCAGCAGGAATGCCGAGACCGATCTCG